>PVIA01017034.1:0-16868 GCA_004024845.1 Tonatia bakeri
CCCACTCATGTAGTGGAAGGAGGGACTGATCACCCCTCAGGCCGGAGTTCCGGTTCAGGAGGCCCCCAGTTCGGGAGGCCCGTCAAGGTTCCCACAGTTCTGACGGGTGGGAACATAATAAACTCGGTGTGTTTGTGTGAATGAGTGTCTTTGTTGCTCCACAGGTGGAAGCCTGTGGAGCGTGAGTGAGTCCATTCCCTTGTCTGTCAGCGCTGATCGGGAGGATTTATCAGGGCAGGGTGGGGGGTGGTTTCCACAGTACTGGATTGCTTGTATGTTGGGGATCAGACAGCAAGCCATGTGGGTGCGCTGCCATTTTGGGTAAAATGGAGGGTGAGCCACGTGAGAGCCCCACCCTGAAGGTTGGAGCGTGCATGGTTGTCGCAACCTGGGACAATGGGTCACGTGAGAGTTCTGCCATCTTGGAACTGGGCAAGGTGCCAGGCTAATCTCTTCAGATTACGGGCTGTGTGCTGCTGCTGTGTGGGCACTGCAGAGTCAGGTTCTCTGTGTAACTGATTCTGATGGGAGGGCTCTGGTTCTGAAGGTCATGAACAGAGGTCCAAGGGTGACCATCTGATGTATAGAGTGTTTGCAGGATCTGAGCTTCAGAAAGCTGCAGGATGTCCCTGCGAATCTAAGGACTTTTAGTGGAAGGTACCAGGGACTTTTTAGTTTAGTGCCAGGGACTTTTGGCTGCCATATACTGAGTTTAAGTATAGTCCTTCCCAGTGTGGGAAAGAACCAGGATTAAAAGAGAATGATGATTAAATCTGGATAAATAGAAATATATATATATATAAAGGATGTGAAAGTTTTAAACCTAGAGTAAAGGAAACCTCAACTACTTGTTTTCTGGTTTTGTGTGAAAAGAGCAAATTTCTAACATTGGTGTTGTTTCTGATCAGAAACCCTCTGTACTTGAAGACCTGTTTAAGGTCACTGTAAGACCTAGGAAAGGTCACCTGTAACCGGTTGGGAAGCATGCCTTTGCCATTTGGGACCCAGGAAGGGTCATTTGGGGCTGATGAGTGCTTCAGCCAGAGGCAAAGCAGCATGTCTCTGCCAAGAGACCGGGCCTCAGGGAGCATGTCTCTGTGAGGCACCGATGGACACATTAGTGCAAGAGAATGCCTCCACCTGTGTATTGTTCTGGAACTCTGTGTTTTGGATTTTGCTCTAAAAAGGGAAATTGAGGATTCCAGGGAAGGTTAGAACTTCACACTCAGTAAGAAAATAAATGAAAAAAGTCTATAAGAAACTGTAAAAATAATTTTTTTAAAAAGTAAAAGTTTTAGGAAGAAATTATGTGGTGTTAGTAATAGAAGGTATAAGGCATGGAGATGTAATCTTGGTGAATATCAAAAATATATGAAAAAATAAAAGGTTTATGAATATTGCAGAATGTCTAAAATGAAGGTTTTTAAGAAGCCTGGTGGATATCAGAAGGGAAAGGATTTTCCTTCATGATTTGTATTTTTCTCCCTACCTGATTGCTCCAGAATTTGGCATTCTGAAGGAGTGAGTGATGGCATAAGGTTTCTTTGCATAAAACCAATAAGACCAGTTGTTAATAATATTTTGTTAACCAAGACTTTGACTGGAATGTCACGCCTGAAGGAGGCATGTATGGATTCTGGTCATCACCAGAGAGCCCTGAGGAACTAGGATTGACTTGTGAAGCTAGTGGAAGCCCACAAGAAAAGCCTGGTACTTTGATTGGTTGTGCAGTTCATGGCAGTCTTTCCAGGGAAGGAACAAAGGTTGCTGTTCTGAAAGATGGCCAAAAGAAGAACCTGTAGGCACAATGGAAGCCTCAAGGATCTGAGTGAAACTGGTGCAGGCGAAGCCAGATGGCAGATGTGTGGCTCTGCTTCTGTGCCCCGAGGGGCGGACTGAAAAGTCAATCTAAAGGTTCCCTGTGTGAGTTCCAGCAAAGCGGAATCAAAGATCATAAGTGATCCAGGCTGCTCTTGGTGTGTTTATGCAAATGAACAATAAAAATTAAAAGCGGGACTCAGAGTAGTCCCTTTAATAACAGTGAGGGTGATCTTAAGGAGAAAAATTGTGGTTCAAGGAAAATCACAATGTTCAGTATTGGACATCAAAATGACGCAGCTAACTGTCTTAAAGGTTTGTTTTATTTGAAAGTTGAAACTGGGTTTGTAATATCACCAAAGATGTACAATTTACAGGTATGGATGACCTGTCAAATTGCCATTGCTAAATGTCATTGCAGGAAAGACCTTGCAACTGAACATCTTCCCAAAAGACAGTCTCACAGCACAGAGACTGGTTTGGGGACTATTGTGTGAATTAACCTGTGTGTTCTTCTGTTTTCATAGGACGTATGCCTATGAGTTCATAACCTGAGTGATTAGTTGCAATATACGCCCCACTTAAGGAACCCATTTTCATCATCACCCCCTGAAACTCAATTGTTTGGCTGAACTAAGTGGTTGGGTTGGTGAGCAATTCAGGAGATCTGTGGGCTTCACTTTAGAACTGATTTTCCCTTTTCTGTCTTGATGGCTTGGACAGAAAAGTTCATATATCTGAAAGGAGGGAAATCCTAATATATTCCCCTCAGCCCAAGTGAAGTATAATGGGCCACAAGAGTTTTGGACAGGTGTAGCATGCCTTGTACACCTTCCTCCAGATAAGCCATTCTTTACTTAAGTTCCTGCCTTTGTCATTTAGTGGTTATGATTTAATTGTGCCCTCCAACTCTTTCCAAATCTGTCATCTCCAGAATATGACCAGAATGCCAATGGTCCAGTAATGCCAGCCTTTGGACACCAAGCCTGTGACTTCCTGGTGACAGCCAACTGACCAGGATTCTGTAAGGTCCTTCCCCTTATAGGAAGGACTCCCTCCATGCTGCACCCACCCCCCTTCAGGGCACCCCTGACCCATGGGTAGGTAGGACAACGTCCATGTCCAGCTGGAAGTAGTTACAAGAAGATGAGACCTTCGTCCATTGTCCCTTAAAAGAATTTAAAGTGGGTGTATATCTGAAATGAGAGATTGTTACAGGGTGCAGCCAAAAGGGGGGACCCCAAATAGGCATTTAAAATGGGGTCCAAAACTCAAGGCATCCAGGAGATTTTAGGATGTCTTCACCCCTTCTACCACGGGTGTGGGTCGGGGGAAGGGACACATGGAGCAAGAACCTGCAAGGCTGTTTTGTACAGCAACAGGTTTGCGGCTGATCCGTGGTGTAGTCATTTGAAATACCTATAGCCTTTGCCTGGTCACTTAAAGGATGCTGAATAGCTGTGGCCAGGCTCTGGGCCAGGGGGATGGAAAGAGACTTTCCCCCATCCAAGATATGACTGGGGGGGCAGGCCCCCTGAGTTACAGCACCTGCGTGGGAGCTGGGAGAAGATTGGCTCCATGACATGGGGTCACACCTGTCCAGACCCATGATGGCAGCTGGACGGAAGCAAGTACTAGCCCATCCAGGGTCTGTGGGCCGTCAATGAAGCAGCTGTCACCCTCTACCCAGTCGTCCCAAACCCATACACCCCCTGAGCCAGCTTCCCGCAACAGCAACATGGTTCACCTGCCTTAATCTGAAGGATGCCTTTTTCTGCATTCCTGTGGCACCTTCCAGCCAACCCATTTTTGCCTTCGAATAGGAAGATCCGCACACTGCGGTCAAGACTCAGTTGACCTGGACTAGACTGCCCCAGGGGTTTAAGAACTCTCCAACCTTATTTGGGGAAGCCCTAGCAAGAGACCTGAAGCCCCTCACTGAGGGAGAGCTGGACCTGACGATTCTGCAGTACATGGGCGACCTCCTCCCGGTGGCCCCATCCCAGACACGGTGCTGGGAGGGAACACACACGCTGCTGAAGCACCTGGCTGAATCATTTTACTGGAGTCAAGCCTAGCCGAGGGTTAAAATATCTCCTGGTGATCATGTGCACCCTCTCTGGATTGAGGCTTTCCCCACCAAGACGGAGAAAAGTCAGGAAGTCACCCAAGCCCTCCTGAGAGAGGTCATCCCAAGGTACGGATTGCCTCTGACCATTGGAAGTAACAATAGGCCAGCCTTTGTCTCACAAATCGTCCGAGAAACAGCCACGCTTCTGAACATCTCATGGAAACTACACACTGACTATCGACCCCAGAGTTCTGGGAAGATAGAGTGGATGAACTGAACTCTTAAAGAAACCTTAGCTAAATTTTACCACGAAACCGAACTGCCCTTGACAGACTTGCTACCTCTAGCTTTGCTTAGGGTTAGAAATGCCCCTAACTCCTCAGGATATATTCCATATGAACTAGTTTTTGGGAAACCTCCCCCACTTCTCAGCATACAAAATGGGGGAGTCCGGTTGCAAGGTGAATTAGGGCAGACAAAATATCTCCAGAAGCCAGAGAAAACTTTAAGAAAGATAAACAAGGCAAGTTTGGGCCAGGGACCCTTACCCTGAGGGTGGCCAGCACACTCCTTTAAACTGGAAAATTATGTATAGATGAAAGACTGGAGAAAGGAGGCACTTCAACCTGTGTAGACCGGGCCACATTTGGTGTTACTAACCACCCTGACTGCCCTTAAAGTTACAGGAATCACCCCTTGGATCCACTATAGCCGGGCCAAAGCAGCAGCAGATCCTGAGTACCTGAGGACTAAACCTTCACTTAGACTACCCACGCTGAGGCTCTGGAGGATGCCAGCCAGTAAAGAAGACACCAAGGAATGGACTATTGTTCTGCAGGGTTCTGGACTTTGATTGGCACCTTCGCAGGAGTATTAGGAATTGGACTAGTGACTGTGACCCTGGCAGAATGGAGTCCCACAAAGCGGATCACCCTAGGAATAATTTATCTCTGTTTAGTCTCTGCATTTGGATTTATTGTATGCTTTGCTTGACAAATTCAGCCCCTGTCTCAGCCCCAGCCTACAAATGTAATACCCCCAAGCGTAGAATTATGCTCAGCAGTAGAGTAGTCTCTTACTATCTCCCAGGGTCAGCTTTCAGCTCCTCCACTGGCATGCCATCGGGTTGCGTTCTGCCACAGCAATCCCTCTGCCCTTAGAGAGGGAAGGTATACCAGCCTGGAGTGATATCCAGAACCATAGGATACCAGACCCGGAGGTGTCAGGCATATAGGACCCTGCATCCTCTGGACCTTGGTCCAACACCTAGAGGCCATGGTGACTCATAGGGCAGCTGCCACAGTGTTAGCTCTCCAGAGGTACCAACACCAGTGTCAGCAGTTGCAAGCTTCCCCATAACGTCAGCTACATAGCTAGGCGTATAGCGATGCTAAAGGGATAAAAGCACCTTATAGCATCAAAGGGGGGATTGTGATGGGACATAGCTAAACAGGAGCCATTCTTAGGTAGGAGCTGACCAGCTGCTGTTCCCAGACAGCAATCTTTCCCGATAAGCAGTTATCTCAAGGCCAAAACACTAACCTTCACTTCTGCTTCTGTGTGCTTGCTTTTAGCAGCTGCTTCCCCCTCCTCTTTCGCTTTTGTAACAGAGTATATAAGCAAGCCCCAGGTTAAACTCAGGGCCCAGAATTTGGATCTTATCTCCTCTGGGTCCACATGCATGAATAAAGCCCACTTCGCAAACTCCCAGGCCGTCTGAGTCGTCTTTTCCGTAACATTATAAGTCTCTAAAACTAAAACCAGTCAAAAGTGAGTGAGTCAATGCTCTGGTTGCTGGGGAAAGCCTCTGGCTTAGCCTCCATTTTCCTCCCACTGCCATCCCCTCCAACACCCCACCACTGCCCTTTCTGCTTGGTGGCTTTTGCTATTTTGCCCCTCCTACTGGAAGAGGTGTGGTCTGGAGGCTAAGGGCAAGGCTTCTTTCCCTAACCTTACCTCATACCCACTCCTCTCTAATTTTGTGCTACGGCATTGAGAAGCAGGAAGTGGAACATTCACAGGGACACCACAGGATTAGGCTTCAGGACTAGCCTTTGGTGGAAGCCCTCCTGCCCCCAGGTTTGCTTCACAGCACCACTGTCTTCAAGAGGTGTATTCAGCCTCTTCTCGGGGAGCAGCCCCTTACCCCACTGGCTGATCTCTCCCCCTCCCTGCTGCTAAAGCTCCTCCTTCCCTCTCTCCATTAGTCTTTCCTCCCTCCCTCCCTCCATTCCTCCCTCCCTCCCTCTGTTCCTTCCTTCCTTCCTTCCTTCCTTCCTTCCTTCCTTCCTTCCTTCCTTCCTTCCTTCCCCTACTCCCTCCCTCCTCCCTCCCTGCTACTTTCCTTCCTTCTCTGCCTTCCTCCCCTTCCCTTCAGGTGTGTGAGGTTGACTCTCCTAGAACAACACATTGTAGCTCAGGAATAGGTGTTTTGACACCTTGCCAGGGGACAAACAAAATGCCTCCAGGAGAGAAATGTACTTGCCTTGTAGGAGAGGTATATGCAGCCTTAGCTCCTGTTGTCTGTGACTTTTAATCTGGTCAGATCACCCAGAGTCGGACCTCCTGCAAGTAGGTTAGGCCTCTGTACTTTAACAGGTACCATCCCTGACTGGGTTATTCTGGAACATTCTGTTCCCAGACTTGGTGCAAAAGTGGGGGTGGAGAATATTGGCAGGCCTGGTATGTGCTGGCTTCATGGATGTGCTTTAGCTGCTCTGAGCTGTGAGGGTCTGAGGAGCACCACAAGAGAGACACAATCAAGGTAGGGCCAAAGGCAATCAAGAGTAGGTGATACTTAGAAGTATGTGGTGCAAATACCTGTGCTTTTCTTTACTTCAGGCCTGGCAGAAAGTCCAGACTAGCAGGCAAAAAATAACCATGACAGGCAATGTAGGCAATAGAGTCGGTATCTGTGCCAAAAGAAATGGAAGGCTCTGGCAGATAGAGGAGGGGTGCACCATATCAACATAGAATCTGGTTAGACACAAGAGAAATCTAGATAGACTGGCAGAAAACTTAGCAGGTATCAAAGCCTGGAACTCAGCTTATGGTCCCTAGAAGAAAGGCCAGCAAGAGCAAGGCCAGCATCATAACATCACAAACAGGATGTCCCAACCATAACACAGAGTGCAGGCTGGTTACAATTTATTTCTTGCTCTTGGCTTACTAGGTGGATAAACACAATTACCCAAAAAGATCAGAAGAGCTCCCTTGACTACTGGCAAAACCTTGCTCTTATTTGTACCACACTCTGTGGCTTGCATAAGGTTTTACCTAGTCCAAACTATAGAAGAAATGCAGAACATGAATGCATGATCAGTCTGATAGTCACTCCTGTTTAGGGTGAAGTAGCATTGTAACACCTAAGCTGGTCTTCTCCTAATAGCCAGTTGTTGTTTCCAGAGGGATCTCCCCCCAGGTAAACTACCCTTGAAAAAAACTACTGGACTATGATATGCTGACATCCATATTTCCTTAATGGTGTTGGCTACAGAAGGCATTTCAAAGCCCTAATGGCCTATGCTGTAGTTGTTCTTTGTGCCTCTGTCACAAACACACAGAACCTCCAAGGTCTAGTGAGGCCCACCTATGGTGCTCTATGGCAAAATCTTTGATGGCATACAGTCCTCAATGTTTAAATCCCTCACCCCCAAAGGGGTCAGAGGACATCAACACACTCCTTTTGCAAAGCAAAACTGACTGCCAAGGAACTTGGGTATTATTAAGCATTCCATCATACTGGGGCTTTGGTTAAATCTAAGATGAGATCTCACATTCTAGCTACCCTGGCAAAATTGAAAGCAAAAGATTCTAAAATTTCTCATATGTGCAGTCACCCTCAGAAGACTTAAGTGAGTGAATAGGAGGCAAAATTATGACTCTGAGCTGATCTATCAGTAAGTTCTGATACTTCCCCCTTGAATATATGCCACTAGATTTGTGCAAACTTGCATCATGATTATTAAAAAAGTTGTTACTGTTTGTATACATACCAAGAAATCAACAAAAGAGTTTGTAAATGTATCAAGTTAGCAAGATTACAGGGTGCAAGATCAACATGCAAGACTCCATCACATTCCTGTATAGTAGCAACAAACAAAAAATAGGAAAGTAAAAATACAATACTCATTTTAATCACTTCAAAGGAAATGTAATACTTAGATATAAATGTAACAAAATATGTATAGTATTTCTATGCTGAAAATTATAAAATGCTGATGCAAGAAGTCAAAAATCTAAATCAATGGAGAGAAATATTTTGTTCATGGACTGTGAGACTCAACTTAGTAAAGATGTCAGTTCTGCCCAAATTGACCTATAGGTTTAATTCATTTTCTCTCAAAATCCCAGAAGGATGAGTTATAACTTTAGACAAGATTATTCCAAAATATATACGAAAAGACAAAAGAACTAGCATAGTTAAATCAGTTCTGAGAAAGAATGTAGTGGAAAGAATCACTCTACCTAATGTTAAGACTTACTATATTGCCACAGTAACCAAGGCAGTGTGGTATTGGCAGAGAAATAGACACCTAGATCAATGGGACAGAATAAGGAAGAATCCTAAAACAGATAAACACAAATATGTTCAATTGATTTTTTATGAAGATGCCAAAGCAATCCAATGGAGAAAGAATAGTGTTTTCAACAAACAGTGGTAGAATAATCAGACATTCACACACAAAAACTTAATGACCCTCAATCTAAACCTCACATCATACACAAAAATTAATTCAAATGGATAATAGATTTAAATAAAAATATAAAATTATTTTTTTAATTTTAGAAGAAAAGATGGGAGAAAATTTTTGTTATCTAAGGGTAAGCAAAGTGTTTTCAGACAGGCTGCTAAAAGCATGATCCATAAAATAAAAAAAATTAATAAATTGAACTTCATCAAAAGTAAAATCTTTCTCTGAAAAGGTCCTGTTCAGAGAGTGAAAACACCAGGTAGAGACTGGGAGAAAACATTTACAAACGATTAGTTTCCTAAGGCTGCCATAACAAATCACCACAAACTTGGTGGTTTAAAACAATAGAATGTTATTCTCTCACAGTTCTGGAAGCCAGAAGTCAAATATCAAGATGCCATAGCATTCTATGAAGGCTGTAATCAAAGGATTCTTCCTTGCCTCTTCCTAGCTTCTAGTAGTTGTTGAATGATCCTTGGTGTTCCTTAGCTTGTAGCTGCATAACTCCAATTTCTACCTCTAGCATCACATGGCATGCTCACTTTTTAATGACTTGTACTGCATACGTCATTGGATTAGGGCCCACCCTAACCCAATATTAACTAATCTTAACTAATTACACCTGCAGAAAACTTATTTCCAGATAAGATCACATTCATAGGTATCAGAATTTAAGACTTCAACATATATTTTAGGGGGACACAAGCCCACAATATCAGCCACATATTCAACAAAGGCCTCATAGCCATAATACATAAAGAAGTCTCAAACTCAACAGTAAAAACACAATCTATCCAGTTATAAAATGGGTGAAAGACACCAGCAGATATTTCATCAAAGAGGAAACACGTGTGGCAAATAAGCACAAGAAAAAATGTTCAACATCATTAGCCACTAGGGAATGCAGATTAAAACCACAAGTAGTTTTCTCTACACACCTATTAGAACAGGTAAAATTTTAAAAGTGATACTAGTAAATGCTGGTGAGGATGTGAGAAATTGGATCAATCATGCACTGCTGGTAGGAATAGAAAATGCTACAGACACTCTGAAAAACAATTTGAAAATTTCTCAGAAGTTTAAACATGCACTTATTATATGACTCAGTAATCACACTCCTGAGCATAAAGAAATGGAAACTTATGTCCACACAAAAAAGTGTACACTATTACTCATAGCAGCTTTACTTGTAATAGAAAATATTGAAATGTTCTTCAATGAGTAATGGTTGTATAAACTCTGGTATATATCCATACAGTGCAATACTGCAATAAAAAGAAATGAGCTATTGATATACACAACATGGCTAGACCTCAATGGCATTATGCTGAATGAAAAGTCAACCTCCAAATATTATATACTGTATGATCACATTTATATAATATTTTGAAATTAAAAAAAAAAACTTCCAAGATAGTGAACAGATTAGTGGTTGCCATGGGACAGGGATGGGAGTTAGATGTAAATTTAAAGAGGGAGCACCAGGGAATTATTTGTGGCAATGGAAATACTTCTTCATCTTGATTGTGGTGGTGATTACATGAATCTATACTTGGGGTAATTGCATACACATAAGTGAATGCAGGTTTAAAAATTGTGAAAACTTAATAAGATATTTCATCTAGTTAGTGGTATTACACCAATGTCAATTTTCTGATTTTGATATTGTAGTGCAGCTATATAAGATGTCACCATGGGGGAAAAGTGGGTGCAGGGTATGTGGATCTTTCCATTATTTTTGCAAGTTCATGCAAATCTATGATTATTTCAAAGCAAAAATATATTTTAAAGGTCTAAATGCCAGGTGTTTGGATTCTACTAAATTATCTTAATCATCTTTGGCAGAGTTATCAAAGGTATTATAAGCTCTGTGTAGTAATAATAAAGATCTATTGAGCACTTAGGATGTGTGAGCCACTGTGCTAAGCACTTTATGTTAATTATTCCATTTGATTCATGCTATAGCTACAAGAACTAGGTAGTATTATCACCTGCCTTTTATAGATTACTAAACTGGAAATCAGAGAAATTTAATAACTTGCCCAGATCACAGAGCTGTAAGTGGCCAAACTAAGGCTTGAATCTAGGTCCATCTGATTCCAAAGCTTGTGATCAAAACCACAATGTCATAATGATTCCATATTTGGGGAGTTTTGAGGCCCAATAAAGCATTATATGTCAATTGCCTAGCTCAGGTCTGGAATACAATGAACATCCAGTGACTAACTGGATGCCATCATCTTTATCATTATTATTTACTAACTGTAGTCGTAGCCTTAGCATTGAGGGGCATCTTGTCCTTATACCTAGGGCAATGTGAATAGTGCCGGAAAAAAATGAGTCAGATCCTTATCTGTAAAATCATAAAAATACCTACCATACAGGGTTATTGTGAGTTTTGAATAAAATTAAAGGTAATAATGTATGTGGAAAATGCATTGTAAACAGGAAAGATCCATGCATGCTAGCTGCATTGCATGTTATTCTATTACATTACCTCTAGATTAGCAGCTAAAAAGCTTTTGTCTCTGAGCCATATCACCATCTACAAGCTCATCACCCTGCTCATTTGCTGTGTGTTTCTATGGCATCAATCACCATAGTTCCTAGATTCTCTGGCAGAAATATTAGGTGAAAGGCAGCTTAGCAGAAAGAATCATTGTATTTGATTCAAAGAACTGCATCCTCTCTACCTCAAAGCAATGTTTAGCTGATCAGCAGCAAGTCACATATTCATTGCTTCCAGATTCCTTTTGCAAAACTTAAATAAAATGATGAACTTAGAGTAATTTTTGAGACTTTCAATAATTGATAGCTTTCTCTAAAATCACTTTTGCTCCTGCGGTAGAATTTCACAGTTATTCCTCTACACCAGGGGTTGGCAAACTATGATTGTGGGCCAAATCTGGCCTGCCATTGGTTTTTGTATGGCCCTCAATCTAAGTGGGTTTGTTTCCATTTATTAATGCTTGAAAAAGTGGGGAAAGAATATTTCACAGCACATGAATATTACATGAAATTCACACTTCAGTTTCTATAAAATAAAGTTTCACTGGAACATAGACACTCTCACTGTTCAGGCAGAATAGAGTAGTTGTAAAGCTGAAAATACTACTTGGCCCTTTACAGATAAAGCTTGCCGATCCCTGCTCTACATAAGATCATCAGTGACCCAATATGGAGGTCAATAAAAGCTAGCTAGACCTGCACTCCACCTATATTTAGCCCCACCACTCACTCCTACACACCACTCTCCTCTTCACTCCCCTCATCCCCAAATTTTTAAACATATCTATCTCCCACACTGTATTGCAAGCTTTTTGGAGGAAAGGATTCTTTTTTCCCCCTTTCATCTTTTGTATTTCACAAAGGGCTTAGCACCATGGCAGATGGTTACTAGACCTAATGTGGTGATCACATCATAAGATTTATACATGTCAAATGACTATGTTGTACACCTGAAACTAATATAGTACTGTATGCCAGCTATACTTTTTTTAAAGATTTTTTATTTATTAATTTTCAGACAGAGGGGAAGAGAGGGAGAAAGAGAGGGAGAGAGACATCAATGTGTGGTTGCCTCTCATGTGCCCCTACTGGGGACCTGGCCCACAACCCCGGCATGTGCCCTGACTGGGAATCAAACTGGTGATCCTTTGATTTGCAGACTGGTGCTCAATCCACTGAGCCACACCAGCCAGGGCCCAACTATACTTTTTTCTTGATTTTTATTGCTGATACTATGCCAATGTCCCCATTTTCTCCCCCTCTGCCTGCTTACATCCAGCCCCCTTCCCTTCCCTGTCTGGCCATCACCACACTGTTTTTGGTGTTCTTGTGTCATGCACAATGTTCTTTGGCTAATCCCTTCACCTTCTTTTATCCAGTCCCCTCTTCACCCTCCCCTCTGATGCTTATAAGTCTGTTCCATGTGTTCATAGTCCTGTTTCCATTTTGTTCAAACTATACTTTAATTTAAAAAATTAAAAGAATTTCTGTGTGGCAAAACCCACCAAAACAAAGTAAAAAGAAAAATGAACTGAGAAGTGGGGTTAATATCACATAAAGAGCAAATTTCCTTAAATAAATAGCTTTTACAAATCAATAGAAAAACAACCAATAAGTCTTATAGAAAAATAGCTGAAAAAGATGGACAGGCAGTTCACAGAAGAACAAATACAAATTACTATTGACATATGAAAAGATGTTTAGCTTCAGTACTAATAAAAATAGAACCAGAGACATGGAAACATGGAACAGACTGACAGTGACCAGAGGTGGGTAGGGGGACAATGGAGGAAAGAAGGGGAAGGGACTAGATGGTGTGGGGATTCACTGTGGGAGCAGGGGATGGGATGGGTACAGGAGGACAAAGTGGGAAAAGTTGGGACAACTGTAATAGAATAACAATACAAATGATTAAAAAGGGAAACATATATTTAAATTTCATCATGATACCATTTTTTTTACCTATAACATTGACAAAGCTTATTGACACATTTCATTAGCAAAAGTATGGGCAAACAAGCACTCTCATGCATTGCTCATAAAAGTATAAATTTTCTTTGTATAAAAATATTCATTCCTACATGTCTGAGGTCTCTGTGCAACTTCTAAGGGTACACGAGGCATACAGTGTGGAGATCTGGACTAAGGTATGAGCTATGACTGCAACAGATATCTCCCCTCCCTGCCCACCTGCCCACCTGCCTGTTTACCCAGGTGCCCAGGGAAGCACTACACTATGGCTCATAGAGTTCCACAGAAGGGAAGCCACAAAGCAAACTGCTGCCATCACTTTTGTTTCCTGCTTTAAGGCCCTTCCCTTCAATTATGCACTAACTTTCTGAAATCTCTTTTCCAGGGGAATGGGCAGCTTTTGAAAATGCAGTGTGAATGGCACTGCAAGACTGAACTAGCTGGGAGGGAAAGCTTATGCTGTATGTCTGAGGTAGTTGTTAGTCCTATATTGTTACAGTCATGCTGAGGGCCGAACTGTGCCCTGCGTGTGGCACAAGTGTTGGTCCTTGGCCATTTCCCAGCATTCTGCTGTTGCTGCATCCCCTCTGTCACTGCCCTGCCAGCCTTCTCACCAGAGAGAGATGCAGATCTGGGAATTCCACACAAATTCTTCTACACCAACAGACCAACATTAAGGAATAGATTCTGCCTGAATTAATTCCTTTTGAGAAATTACACTTCAGAACATAACCTGGTATTCTAACTGAATAAATAAAGCTTATTGCTTTTCCCTCCCATCTGACCTGCTGCTAAATATGAGCTGACCCCATTCCTTGTGAAAGGGTACACCTAGCTCTCTTCCTTTCTAGACTGGACCCACTAGGATAAATAACTAAGAAAGAACACACAGGTAAATATGGAATTGCTCCCCCAGTGGAAATCTGGCCTGGCCAATGGGAGACTGGTAAGGCAACACCTGGCCATAGGAAGTTTAAGAAAATGCTTGGATTGACATTCTACTTTAGATGGAAGAGCCTGGGAGAGATGCTCTCCAATGACTAGCTTGGGCTGGGTGTGGGGTGGGCTAGGTTAGGAGAGAGCATTCAGGATAAAATTTAGACGTTGGCTGAGCTGTGAAGAGATTTCAATGTCCAGACATATGTTAATCTAAGGGAGATTTCATTACAGACATGTTATTTAAAAACTCTTTGTATTTGCCTTAGTATGAAATGAAGCCAGAGAAAGTCTGTTGCCAGGTTAGTGGTCAAGCCCGTCAAGATGTTTCTAGCACACTATCCTTGTCTTATTTTGTCAAAGAGTGAAATGTAATCAAGAGTTGCCTTTGATGTTTTTCTCTTCCTCCCACTGGCTCAGCTGCCATCTCTTCAACAACAGAACCAAGGCGGGCAAATCTGCTTTTCTGGTTTGTTACAAGGCTGTATTAAAATAACTGTTAATCGCAGTGTTGTGTTTCCAAATGATGTGACGAGTCAGAAGCCCGCAGGCCACCCAGTCCCCTATGCAAGACACAAGGTATGAGGGCCTGGCCACATTCTGGAAAATTAAGATATCACAGCAGTATATTCCTCCTCCTTGCTGGTGGCATGGGTGGCTCCCAAGGACAAACCTGTCACCTCCCAGGTGAGTCTCAAAGGGGCTCTCCAGAACAAGTGTCCCACCTACACTGGTGTATGATGACTTGTATGCCACACAGGCCCAGTCTAAAACAGTGGTTTGCATCACCGAGATTTGTCATCACAGCACCACATAGAGTGCTGGGCTGCTTGTGCCCCTCCTATGGATCATGCCTGGGCCTTCTCTTTGGGTAATATCTTAAGTTTTATCTTCTCTCTTGCCTTACTTTCCTTGTGGAAACCAACTGTCCTTTGTGCTTTCACAGCTTCAATCTGTGCCAGGTCAGAGTAGTTAGTAGTTATAAATATTAATTTGCACCCCTTCCTAGGAGACATAGCTTCATGGTACTTGGTAGGGAGATTTTAAAACGTTTTATCATGCACAGTTGCAAACACAAAGTAGAGAGACTAGTATAATGAGCCCATGTCCAAATCCCCAGCCTTAGTGATTAACACATGGCCAGTCTTGTTCCATTTCTATTTTCACCCCACCCATGATAAGTTTGAAGCAGATCCTGGACATCAATCATATCATTCCATCTGTAAATATTTCAGTATGTATCTCTAAACCATAAGGACTTTTTAAGAAAGCATAACTACAATACCAATCATAATTACCAATAATTCCTTAATACCTTCAAATATTTTTGAGTGGCTCATGATTTTCTGGCTGTTTGAATTTGGCCTATGGTCTGTAATGTGTTGATATGCCTCTTTAGTCTCATTTTATTTATTTATTTTTACACAGAGGGAAAGGGAGGAAGAGAAACATCAATGTGCGGTTGCCTCTTGTGCACCCCCCACTGAGGATCTGGCCCACAGCCCAGGCATGTGCCCTGACTGGAAGTTGAACCAGCAATCCTTAGGGTTCACAGGCCCATGCTCAGTTCACTGAGCTACACCAGCCAGGGCTATATCTGCAGATTTAATCAGGGTCTAGTTAGGTTTACTTTTGCAGGACTACTTTTTTGGTGGTAATAGGAAATTAGGAAATTCCAGTGTGAGCTATCTCTCGTTAACTATCTTTTCTTTTTTCTTTTCTTTTCTTCTCTTTTCTTTTCTTTATTTTTTTGGGGGGAAAGAAAATTAAAAACCTTTTTTTACCACATTTTTTATTGTTGTTCAAGTAGAGTTGTCTCCATTTCCCCCCCACCATTCCCCCAATGACTTTTCTGATGTTAGCAGTCATTGATGTTTATTGATACATCCATGTCTTCTTTAGGGATTGCAAACAATATTCCAAAGCTATTGTTTCTTTTTTGCTTATTAGCTGGCATATTTTGTGAAGAGAAAAGTTCTTTCATCAATTATTTGGTTACCCTGAGGGTCTGTATAGGGTAACAGCCAAAATATTGGTCTGTATAAGAAAAGCAAGACAAATTGTTGACTTTCTTTCCTTTGTTAGTTTCCAGAGTGGATATAGTGAGAGTTGTTTTGTTTGCTGAGTACATAGTTGATCCATGTTTCAATCCATTGTAGTTACTATCCTTGCTGTTGCTCAAATTGTGCTATTTTTGGTTCTTTGTAACTGCTTCAAGTTCACTGATTCCTTTTGACCTAACCCTGGTGATCTTTGATAGTTTCAGTTATCTTTAAGAAGACAGTTCAAGTTCATTTTGTATATTCTGTGCCTGAGCCCTGAAGTCATCCATTTCCACAGGGATGCATAATTCCCTTCAACACAGAATGATAATTGGAGATCAAAATCTTGGTGCTAGCCGTGTTCAATGGTAGAGGTTTGATCATTGTTTCTTTCTTTTTTTTTAGGTTTTTTTTAATTTAAATTATTTTATGGTTGTTCAATTACAGTTGTCTGTATTTTCTCCCCACCCCTCCCCCTCACCCCCTCCAAACCTACTTCTCTCCCTTGCTTCCACCCTCCCCCTTGGTTTTGTCCTTGTGTCCTTTATAACAGTTCTTCAAAACCCTTCTCGCCACTGTCCCCCCGATGCCCTGCTATTGTTAGATTGTTCTTAATTTCAGTGACTCTGGTTATATTTTGTTTGCTCTTTTTTGTTGTTGATTATGTTCCAATTAAAGGTGAGATCATATGGTATTTGTCCCTCACTGCCTGGCTTATTTCACTTAGCATAATGGTCATTGTTTCTTTTTTTTTTTCAATTCTTTATTTTATTGATTATGCAACTACAGTTGGCCCATTTTCCCCCCTCACTCCCCACCACTCTGCCC
>PVIA01017035.1:0-17054 GCA_004024845.1 Tonatia bakeri
AGTTACTGGTCCTGGAGACAGAACTAAATTAGAAAGCAAGAGAAGCTGAAGAAAGGGATGCAACAAAATTATGGTCTCATCAAGAAGACTAAAAGGGGAAAAACACAAGCACTGGAGAAATACAGAGGCTATGTTAGGCCAACAGGAAAACAGGAGAATCCTATGGCAAAAAGAAACAAAACTGAGTTTTATATCTGAATCCTTCCAGGAGTCGCTTTCCACTACCACTCACAACACACTACCGAATATTCTCTGAAGGCAAGAATTGGGTTTTATTCACCAAGTTTTCTAGCACAGGGCCTGCTCTATAACAGATAAGCAGTAGATGGCTATTCAGTGAATGACTGAAAGAGTATTGAAGATAACCCACAACAGAAGGGATTAACGGGAGCAAGCTACTAATGCTTCCCCATGCAAACTCTATTCCCACCCACTATGGGAAATCTTCCAACCTAAAAGAGACGGAAAAGAAGGAAATAACCACTGTCTAAGAGGATTTCACTTAATTCATTAATTCAAAGACAGAATTTATTGAGGTCCTCCTCAGTATTAGTGTCAAATGCTGTGACCAAGAGTAGCAAAGAGATAGTATGTGAAAGGTGGTCACAAGATTCTCAGGTCTATTGGTTTGTGAGTCTTTCATTGTACATAAAAATATACCAGTAGTATCAATTTATTATTGATGCTTTTTTTTCTGTTTCTTAAATTACAGGTCACCTAATTTCTTAATGTAGCTTTTTGCATGGTTTGAAACTGTATCAACAATTCTGGAGTCTCTTGTCTAATTTTTGATAGCAAAAAAGGCAATATTTCTATTAGTGGATGCTTATTTTGATAGAATATTACATAAACATTTCTTTGGATGAATGATATTTTAACGTACAACTTAATGTTTCATACATAGAAAAGAAACTGAAGTTATTATTAGATTAATAATGATACTACATCATGAAGTTGCTGTGAAACATAAAGATGTCATGCACGTAAATAGCAAGAAAAGTGCCTTGTATTCAGTAAGGACTTAATCAACACTAACTATTATTGTTGCTGCTCTTGCTGCTTTTCCAGAGGCATCCAAATAAACCACTGCGACCAAGGAGTCATCAAGGACATCACCTTGTTTTCTCTGGAACATTATTCTATTCACTAAGCTGGGTTCGGTGAACCAGAGGTAGTTCATAAGCATGGCCAAACTCTTCTGTCTTTCCCCATCCGAAAGCCAGGGAACAATGCTGAGCAGCAGTCTTCCTTAAAATACTCAGGCATCCCCTTCCACTGGGAACCCTCGTAACTGCATGATAGCTTCAACAAATAATGTTATAGATAGTAGAGGTTTTGATAAATTAATTTTAAAAATACAATTTAAAAATAATAGACCTATCTAAGTCTACAGAAAGGCTAGGTAAAGACTTAACATTGGCTAAATAATAAATTTCAAAGCCTGCTAATGAAATGTTGGCCTTTCAAAAAACCAGATTGTACCATAAATCTTCATATTTATAACTCTAATAGTTTTTATTTGTAATATATTATACACCCCTCTTTATATTTGTAATTACAACACTTAAAAAGATAAAATCAGGAGGTGTTGTGCATAGCATCAAGTTTTGAAAATTGTACGCAGCTAAAACAGAGAAAGGCATCATTCTTATGGTCCTAGCTTTGGGCCAGAGGCTTGATTTCTTTGACAAGCAGTCATCTGAAAACAGGCATTATAATTTTTTTGCTTATTTCACAGAATTTTGGATACCTTGAAATAAAATTGTATATGTGAAAACCTTCTGCAAAATGCAACTCATTCTGAAAATTCAATAATCTTTTTATTTTATTTGTCTTGAAATATTAGAATAGTCATAAATAGAAGCACACTAACCACAGATTGCATGCACATACATCGATGAAGGAAAATGTTTGAGTGTTTAGAAAGGAGCCACCAAATTATGGTGTGTGGCATAATTATTTTCCTCTGTTGTATTATTTATCTCTATATAATAATTTAAATTTGCAGAAAAAAGAGGAATTGAAATTACAAAAACTACAATAGAAGATTCTTACAGAGTATACAACAAATTATACAAGTTTGAAGATAAGGTCAAGACAATATCACTGATCGAAATTCAATTATGTCTAAAATTTAATCCCATGAGAATAAGTTAGAATAAATAAATGACCTTAATTATCTGTATCACTGGCCCATCCTAAGAGATTTTGGAAATATGTTACTGCTGAGAGCAAGGCATGTCTCCAATCCAGTCCTGTGAACGGGGTGACGCGAGCCTTGAGCTGTACAGTGGTTCTGTAATTTGTCTTCCACAAGGTGACAGTAAAAGCTTTTGAAAAATAAAAAAAAAATAATCTTTCTGAAACGTTCCTTTAGCAAGGAATAAAATCATTTACCTACAAAGAAATATCTTTAAAGCAGAATTTCTTAAACATAACTAAAACACTGCACCTACACCAAAGAGTACAGATCAGATTTCTGGGCCCATTCCTCAGCCAGCTCAGTGATGCATTAGGAAACCCACAGGAAACACGTCTGTCAAGATATCTTTGTTTGGCTCAGGAAGGACCCTCCTCGTGACCTCACAAATCATAGATCAATACATATCTTCTTTGTTCTCCTCATTAAATATTGAAGACATAAAAACATTAAGGAATGTGTTCATTAACTTCAGGCAACTGGATGAATTTCCCCTTTATGCTCTAGGTCAATGATTCTCAAACTTTAATGTACAGGGTCTGGCAGAAGCAACACCTGCTGGAGTGTGGTTGGTAGGGTGATAATATGAGTGTAATAATTTATAGTTTTAACTTGGACACTTCACCTAAAATGTCACATGGTGTGCTTGAGTGTGATAGTATTATGTTACAGATTTAATTACTTATGATTTTGTAATAAAAAAGGGGGCATCATTTGTGCCAGTCCCTATGTGTAAGAACATCCTAAAGAGCTTCTAACAAAGGCGTATTTCCAGGCCACTCTTACAGTCTAGGTTTTCAGATTTCAGACTAGCCTTCCCTGAGCACTATAGTTTTGTCATCTTTAAGAGCTGGAAAAGTCAAGCACCTGGATCTGAGGAGCTATGATCTAGACCAGCTGGAGAGAGTCATCGAGGAACCAACCAACCATCCCCAGAGAACTCAGATGACCTTTCTCTCTATGGCTCCTGGTCCATGATTACCCTTAGCAACCTGGTTCAATATTGCACATCCTCAAAAGCACAGAAATCTATAAGGTAAATTATGTGATAAAGAAAATGAAATTTTATTCTAATATATATATATTTAAATCTTTACAGATCTCAGAGTTCTGTTTTTAAAAAAAGATTTTATTTATTTATTTTTAGAGAGGGAAAAGAGGGAGAAATAGAGAGAGAGAAAAACATCAATGTGCAGTTGCTGGGGTCCATGGCTTGCAACCCAGGCATGTGCCCTGACTGGGAATCAAACCTGTGATGCTTTGGTTCACAGCCCGCACCCAATCCACTGAGCTATGCCAGCCAGGGCTTCTAGTATATATTTTATAGACAACTTTCTAAATCAGTGCTTCTAAGAAATAAATTGTTTTAAGTAAATGATTTCAGTGACTATTCTCTGCACAGTTGAAATTTTACAGAGCACATACCAGTGTTTAAGGAGACAGGGATAACAGAATGGGGAACAAATGAAGAGGAGGCAGAGTGATTTACAGGGTCTTTGAAAGGTTTTATTTATATTTGGAGGTTTTTTTTTTCAAATTCCAAGTTGAGTGCTTCAAGATTTCGTAACATAAAACAGGAAAAAAGACCTATTTCTTCAGTCATAGTTCCTTGCTTCAACAAGATTGCCTGTGCATTGGGAGCTTAATCAAATAGCCAAGGTACAACTCCTCACTTTTTTCCGTAAAAGAATTTGCTGTGTTATAGTTATATCTACTTAGGTTTTCTGCTTACTTTATGAGGGACATGGAAAATATAAAAAATCCAGAGAAGAGTCACATCTGGCCCCATACCCATGTACGGAGGTAATTGAAATATGGCTTCTGAGTTTAGCCCCTAGGACTTCTTTGCTTCTATATTGTGGGCCATGTGTGGAAAACTACTCAGTCAATCGAAGACATGTGCCTAAGACATTTATCACCACTTATGGTATATACATCCCTCAGCAAGCAGCAAGTATCCAAGCCAGATCTCTAACCAATGCTCTGTAGGTTGTATTGCACAACTGCAGGGGGTGCTGTTCACACACACAATGATATGAATAGAGCTTCTTGAAATAGTGCAAATGGCAGCCCTGATCCAAGGTAGGAGTTCTTTTACCTTATGTTTTGTCCTGGAGAGATCAGAAAATATTCCATGAAGATGATGGTGGTGATGATGAAACTGATAATAATGGCCAAGATTTGTGAATACCTAGAGGATACTGATTATCCCCATTATAAAGAAAGAAGGAAGAGATAGGGGGTCCTTCTATATTAAATAAATAGAAAGTCCTTCTAATATTAAATAGAACATTAAATATTAAAGACTTTGAGAGCCCTCTGCTAGTAACCACTATTTTCCTCTTAGAGCAGGGGGTGTATGGAATGCTATTAAATCATTAGAAAATGACAGCTTTGTTGAATTTTTCCTCCCTCTGAAAAAGGGTGATGGAATTATACATAGAAAAATATACAAGTCAATATTATAAGATAGTTGAGTACTGTTATTTTGACATGGAATTTTTTACATTTCCTATTTGCAAATTTATAACACGATCAGAATACAGTCACAAGGAAGAAAAGGTTTTCTCTTGTAGGTTTTGAAGATTAAAGGTATTAATTCATTAATAATAGCTTTTTTTTGAGATTTGAACAAATTCAAACCAAAGTACTAAAACTGGTACAGCTGTTTTGTAAATAATGCTCCAGACCATAGAGCCTTTGAAATCACGACAAGCTAAATTAATTACAATGAATTAATGGTTTTGAAATGTGACTGTTATATGGTCTCGGTCGCCCTCTTCACAAAAATAATTTTCACGTTGAGTGAAACAGGGAGACCAACAAGATGATTTCAACCTAATAGTCACATGTCTAGAAATCTGTACAGGATTGTTCCTAACCTGGTAAAACGTAGTCACCTGTTTCTGATCTATGGTTCCCCTCCCCCACTTATAATCTGTGAAACCCTTCACAGATTTTATATACAAAAATAACCTTTGATCTTATCTGCTTTTATCCTTTAATTTCTATTTTGAAGTCACCATCGTGTGATCTTTCTGTGTACTTCTTTTGAAATGAAAAAAAGTCAAATATCATTTTTAAAATCCTTTCTCCCTAATTTCAAGGCATTGAAAAATTCATCACAAGATATGATTTTATTTAAATATTGAGAATAATATAAAATGGTATTACAATGAAAAATATTGGTTAACTACATTAATGATAATGGTTATAAATTTGATCCTTGGAATTCATGCCTGTTTTTAACAGAATATCATTTTACCAATACTTCCAGGCAATTTCAAAAAAATTGTCTTAATATCAGATGATTGCCAAAGGCCCAGGACCTGAATAATACATTCCTACATTACTCTGCAAAACCTATTCAATTTTAAGGGCAATTTTTTACTATGAAATCTGGATCCCAGTCTCTACTCTTACAGAAGAATAACTTTCCCAGTGCTGCTCTAAGAGTCCTTGAGAGCAAACTAATGGAGAAAGGCAACACAGACGAACCTGCCACCTCCTCGGGAACAGGAGAGTCAAGGTCAGCCTTCCTATGCTCACAACATTTCAACTGAACCCGCCCCCTGCATGCAGCACTCAGTCATTTTCTGGTTTAAATGTCTGGACAACCGATGACAAACACTAACCTGGTGTCTTAAGAATGATCAACCAGAAATTAATGTCTAAGTTGTGCTCAGATGCCTTGAACACTATAGTGTGTCATTTTTCTTGGCTAAGAAGCAGATATGCTGTTTCAGTCATTACAAGCTGAAAGAACAGACCGCATAAATGTTGGAAATTTGGATTTGAGAAGTCCATTTAGTTTGCTAAGCACAGTAACCCTGTTTTACTCAGTGGTCGTGGAGGCAATACCTTAGATGGGACAGTGACTCATGAAGTATGCAGGAGTCATGAGTGAGAGAGGCTTGCTTCAAGCTGGAGAACCGAGTGGTGTTCAGATGGTGAGTGAGGAACAACTTCAGGAAGAGAAAAAGGTAATGACTTACCTCTAATGGTTTGGTCAGGTTGTTAAATAGAGCTTGGCCAGCACTCACTTTGTGTTTGACGCCTCTGACTGTGCCATTTTTGCTCAAAATGTCAACTCTTCTTGCATCAAAACCTTTCTCCCCAGTAGCCCAGGCGAATACCAGCAAGTTATCCTGGTCCATCTCATATTCATCACTCTCTGATCCTATGTGGCCATTGTGCTGTCCATCAGACTCACTTAGTGCATCTGTGCCACAGATACTGGCACATTCGGAATCCAGAGAGCCTGACGGTTGCCCATCCTCATACACCTCCTTCAGAACTCGTCCGCTGCTAGATGATGCGATCCGAAACCGGACTTTCCGTGGCTGGTCACTTTCTGACTCCATCTCCCTGTTGAGCATGGTCACATCAACTGACACTAACAGTTCACATAATGCTCGACCCCCTGTTATTGCTTCAGTCCACCTGCTATATAGTAGTACCAGAACTTAATTCCAGTGACAGCAGCACTCGTATGAAGCTAACATGGAAAGGAAAGAAGATTCCCAAGAACTTACAGTGCATCTCTGTTGTTAATAATGAATGTATGTGTGCACTATGGTTACCTTTAAACTAAAACGTGCAAAACGATCCCAGCTTTTAAGTATTAAATAGCTATGCTGGACTCTTTACCAGCACAAGTGCAAGAAGGTGGCATGCAATGAAAAAGAACAAAAGTATGAGCAGGGAAATGAAAGACTTGAACTTTAAAGCCAATAGTGAATAGTGACAGAAATATCTCTACATTCCTTGCCCAGGGTGGAGGCCAGAGATAAAATATGGAATCAAATGTGGAGTACCAGAGATACTGGCCTTCTCACAGTGCTTATTTCTTCCTTGTTTCACTCTCAATGAGCACTTTAAAAAGGCCAGTGGACATGCTACATCCTGCATAGAGCTACATTACTAGTTCTTAAATCATCAGACTTCATCTACAACATATGAGTGTTCAATCTACATCTTCATGTACGAGTGCTTCTTTTTAAACAGTAACATTTTAACGGACTGTGAAAAGAGAGAGAACTTTCGCTCTGTTAGTTTCCCACTTCTGTTGGTAGAAAGGATTGTTCTCTTGGACAGAAGGGAAGGTTTTGGAAAGGAAACACATGGAACAAGGAAGGAAGAAAGGAAAATCCTCCAAGCCTGCCAGATCAGCCAGAGCAATCAATGTGATGAGTATTGATAAATACATCTAAATCACCCATGCATAGAGAACGGTCCTCCTTACACTGTGCCCAGTGTATGTTCTGTCACCTTGGCAGGGCCCTGAAGAAACGCTTTAGACAGACAGCCACACTGAAACTTACACTAGAGTGTGTGTCCTGCTTGTCTGCCTCTCCAGAGGGAAAAGAAGCAGCTGGCCCTCACACTGCACCTCAAGATTTTAAATGTCTATAGTTTGATTATGAATTTAATTTATTTTAATCTTAGAAAATTCAGAAAATAATAGCACAAAGTTGAAAGTGAAAGCCACACATGATTGCATAGGAGATGCTCATAATTCTGTGAATTGCTTCCAAGTGTGTTTGGAGATGAGAGGCTCTGATGCTCTCAGAGCTACACTGCCCAGCAATGGCATTAGGGGAAGAGAATAAATGCCTAGCTTTTACTGAGAGAATGTGAGCAACAGCGATGTGAATCAATGAAATTGGACCCCAGCAACCTGGAAGCCGTCTACTGAGCTTGCTGGAATCACAGGGAAATTCACAACTGCCACCACCCTGCACTGGACTGCGTTGTGAAAAAAAATAAGACTTGATTGTGATAAGCAGTAGAGACTGAAACTAAAGGCTTGTTAGAGAACTTATTTTTGTTGAATCTAAGTGTTCTCATATATAAAATTCAGTTGCATTTATTTACTATCCTGTTGTTTTCATTCAGCATTATATAGTAATTTCTTATATTTCTATTTCTGGAAAACATGTATATAAGGTGTGAATTAAACATCCTTCTAATAGCTGCACCATATTTTATTTTACTCTTTCTGAAAGATAGATGCTTAAATTATTTAAAATATTAAGTAGAATAATACTGTACTGAATATTCTTGCTCAAAAATTAATGTACATATATTAAATAGTTCTTCAGCATAAATTCCCTCGGGTAAAACTTGATGTGGTAAAAAATAATTTTATGTAAAGCTTTTGACACAAACTGTTAATTACTTATAAGAAAAGTTGTATAATTACTACTGCTAAATTCTACTAGTTTGTGCATTCTAATTTTACTGTACTCTTGTCAATGCCAATATTGAATGTTAACAATTGACAGTAATTTTTTAAAAAGATTTTATTTATTTATTTTTAGGTAGAGGGGAAAGGAGAGAGAAAAAGAGGGAGAGAAAATCAATGTTTGGTTGCCTTTCTCACACCCCTGACTGGGGACCTGGCCTGCAACCCCAGCATGTGCCCTAGACAGGGAATCAAACTGATGACCCCTTATTTGCAGGCCATCACTCAACTACTGAGTCAGGGCCAATTGTTAATAATTTTTATTTTTCTAACTTGAACAGCAGTATTTCACTGATGTCATATTTTTGCAACTTTAAACACTACAGATGATTTTCATTGTGAGTGTTTTCCTATAGAACTCTCACTGAGGAGAAGATAGAGAACAATTAGACTCTCTGCCTCCTGGGTAATCACACTGGAATCTCACATTAGAGAATTCTATACAATGCCACAAGAGGGGGAGGAGGGAGAGAATGAGGAGTGAGAGAGAGAGAGAGAGAGAGAAAGGGAGAGAGAGAGAGCTGTGTTAACTACATCTAAGTGACAATATAAAGTGGTTTTCACTTGGGAAAGTAAGAGAGTTTACAAAGTATGTAACCTGAGAACTTAAGTGAGGAAGTACTTACTGGGGCAGAAGAAAAACACTGATGCAACTTTGCACCCACATGTTCAGATCTCTCAGAATACACAGTGATGAATGGGGAGGGCATGAATATCAGCCTGATCTAGAAAAAAAAATCAAAATTCTGTGTTTGTCCCAATTATTATTTTTTTGCCTTGAGCATCCACTTAATCTGCCCCAGCTTCACCTTTCTATGCTTTTGAGTTGTAAACAGTGCTTTGCAGCATGACCAAGGTTTTGGAGGCAAGGGACCCTAGTTCAAACTCCAGCATACCTTAGTGACACTGTTCTTTCCACCACCTAAACTTTCAGTTTCCCCATCAATAGACTGATGACAACAGTATCTGCCTCATGGAGTTGTGCCTGCAAAGTGTCTAGAACACGTCCCTCAATGTGTCTGTGACGATGTGTATGTGTGCTGTGTGTTCTTTAGATGGAAAGAACTAATTTTAACCTGATTAAGGTAAGACAGTGGCTTTACAAGCTGAGCCCATATATATATTTGAAGGATGGAGAAAAGTCATTGGGATTACTGGGAAGCCTGTGATATTTTAAAATGAAAGTTAAAAATTTATAACATGTAGATATATACATGTATACAAACATATATATGCTTATAATATGTTTTATATTCTTTTTAAAATAATGAGACTAGTTAAGAGTCATCTCTCTTTCAAGGATGAACTAGCCGTCTGGGGCAAGCCTGCCACAGTGTAGGGAAGTATCTGCTACTTTGGTAAGATATGTGTCCTGATATATAATATGCCCTTGGTAATTATAACTCACACACTTATGATAAACTCAAATAAAAATTAAGCTGTTCTTCACAATGAGAAAGTCTTTGCAATTCTTCTTTCATTCAGGCAACGAGTATTCCACAGTATCCAGTGAGTGTCCCCCAAGGATAAGACATCGCAAGATACTATGGTAAATACAAAGATATATACAATTATTCTTATATCTGCCATTGGTAACATGTGCTTAAACAAAATAGCTAGAGTTCAACACAGTGTACTTTAGCTCATACAAAATCCCTCTTCCTTGAAATAACCAAATTATGAGTCACCTCCCACATAAGACATCAACACTGTTCTCAGCACTTTCCACCCTCACTCTGCTCGATGTCCACAGAGCAGCTTCTAACCACTCCGTTTGCCACCTTTTCCCACTACTGGTTTCTTATTTCCTACATGTTCATCTCTTTGCCAGATTAGCATCCTCCCTCAGCACAAATCTCTTTCTCTGCCTTCAGATATAATCTCATCATCATTCATTCACTTAACAATATTTATTGAGCACCTGCGAAATGTGAGAGAGCTGCTGGATCCATATAGGTGAAAATGAAAGGCATGTTCACGTTCCCTGCCTTTAGTGGTAGATAACATACAATCAACAAACTACAACATAGCAAAAATTATAACAAGTATGATAATAAGAAAAAGAAGTGGGTAGAATAGAAATGATAAAAAGGCAGCCTACTTTAAAGGAAATAATCACAGAAAGCCTCTCTTAATGTTAGACATTAAAGTTTATCAAAACTGGAGGAAATTGGTCATGTAAAAGTTTAATGTGGGAGAAGATAGTCCACAGCTGCAGCTTCAGTGTAAAGGTCCTGAGGCAGAAAACCAGTAGGTTTGTTTGAGGAACTAAAAAAAAAGGTACAGTGGCTGAAGACGAGTCTGACTCCCGATCTACAAAGCTCTTCTCAATAAAGGACAAGACTAGCAAGACCTTTCCTTCTTAACTTAAACCCTCAATTTAAGCAATGTCCTCAAAACATGAAACCCAATATCTGTAAATCATTTCCATACTAGCAATATAGAATTATTTCATATATTTATAGGACATCTATTTTGCAATAGTAAGTTGTTAATTCTAGAAGCTATACAGAAGGTAGAATGTTGGAGTAACTGAACTAGAACTACTTAAAAAATAATATTAATGATGAATTCAGAGAAAAAAAATACCCCTTGTTGAAAATACATTTGCCAATGATACCTTGGACAAGGATTTGACCTCCAAAATATATAAAAAACTCACATGATCTCACTCCAGTAAGACAAACAATCCAATTAAAAAATGGGCAAAGGATCTGAACAGACACTTCTCCAAGGAGGACATACAGCGGGCCCAGAGACGTATGAAAGGATGCTCAACATCACTAGTCATCAGAGAGATGCAAATAAAGCCACAATGAGATACCACTTCACACTGGTCAGAATGGTCATCAGAAACAATTCAACAAAAAACAAGTGCTGGCGAGGATGTGGAAAAAGGAACCCTAGTGCACCCTTGGTGGGAATGTAGACTGGTCCAGCCACGGTGGAAAATAGTACGGAATTTCCTCAAAAAACTAAAGATGGAACTGCTTTTTGACCCAGGAATTCCACTGCTGGGATTATACCCTAAGAATTCTGCAACACCAATTCCAAAGAACCTATGAACCCCAATGTTCATAGCAGCACAATTTATAATAGCCAAGTCTGGAAACAGCCTAAGTGCCCATCAGTAAGTAAGTGGATCAAAAAACCGTGGTGCATTTACACAATTGAACGCTATAGCAGCAGAGAGAAAGGAATAGCTCCTACCTTTCACAACAGCATGGACCTGGGGAGCATTATGCTAAATGAAATAAGCGAGGTGGTAAAAGACCAATACCATATGATCTCATCTACAAGTGGACCTTAATCAATGAAACAAACAAGCGATCAAAATACAACCAGAGACATGAAAATAAAGAACAAACTGGCAGTGACCAGAAAGGAGATAATGGGGGGAAAGATCAGGAAGGGTCAAGTCAAGGAACGTGTATAAAGGACTCACGGACAAAGACAACAGGCAGGGTGGGGATTGAATGTGAAAGGTGAGGTCATGGGTAAAGC
Source organism: Tonatia bakeri (assembly GCA_004024845.1). Classification (NCBI taxonomy): domain Eukaryota; kingdom Metazoa; phylum Chordata; class Mammalia; order Chiroptera; family Phyllostomidae; genus Tonatia; species Tonatia bakeri. The sequence continues at coordinate 11,952 of PVIA01017035.1, forward strand.
AGGGGAGAGTGATGGGGGAAAATAGAACAACAGTAAAAAAAAAATCAGTGATTGTCTTAATCGTATACAGAACATTGTTTTAAAGATTCAAAGCAAAGTATCAATGTACCAGTGCCTCCTAGTGACAGTACATTGAATTTGAGTTTCAAATCCTTGAGCTGGTTAGAAACAACTTTTATAATTGAAATTTTATAACATAGGCTATAAGATTGTAGCTAACACAGTTACTCTATATCCAAGGTTTCTAAATTACAAATTACATTTAAAAACCTTCATAGTGAGAGGCACTTAGCCTGAAGCATCATTATTCTATGAATATGAATGTGGTTTGATTTGGTCCTAAAACTCTTAAGTAAGTATCAAGATCAAGAGTTCAAATGCTCTCTAATCTAACTGCCCAGGCTATCCAGGTTGAATCCCCTTACAATGGGCAAGTAACCAAAAGAAGATGTCAGCTGGTTCCAGACTCACAAAAGGGGATGATACGTGGGTTCCAGAGTAAGCTCACGATCCCGGTAACTGACTGACTGCCGAGCACGTGAAAGGGTCACTAGGACTGATGAGTATTACTAACAGATTTTATGTGGAAGTAGATGCAACATCTACTTTTTCTTTGCTGGGGTTTGTATATAGATTTTATGCATATTTAATCTATATTACCTTTACTTCTCTGTGACAGCTGGCATTTTTGACAATACATTTCTTTTGAAAATTCTCCTGTCTTTTACATGGCTCTGTTTCTAATTTTTCTTCTAAACTCTCTCTTGTGGAGCATCAATTTAAGTGTCAGAAATCCTTAGAGTTCCATCCCTGATGCTCTTCCTCACTCTCTGTAGTCTTTCCAGGATGGCAGTACAATACCACACTTAAAAGCACAGGGCTTTGAGTTGGAGAAACCTTAACTGTTAGCTTTGCCACTTCCAGCTTTGTAATCCTAGGCAACAGTGTCTCTGTTCTCAGCTTCCTCATGTGTGAAAATCCACTCCCCTCTCTTACCTCCCAGAATTGCTGAGATTCTGAAATGAGTCATTATGGAAAGCCCTTACAGTGCTTGGCCCATAAGAAGTACTTACGATTATCCATTTTGTCAAGTTCACATAATATGCTTAGGCTTCCAGGTCTTCAGCTAAAGCTTCCCTGTTGGGCTCCAAATCTCTAACTGCAACAGTCCATTTCAGTGGCTTCCAGTGCCAATTTGTGGCCTCTTAGAAGTCAGTGATCAGCCTTATGTTGGTACAAGAGGAACTGAAAAAGAACTAATACTTCAGCTGAGTTTTAAAAAGAAGACAAATTTATTTAGTTTAATAAAATGCCTTTTATATTATGATTCACTCCTTACTTTTTGATGTGGAAACATCCTTCTACAAAAGTGAAATGTTGATATTAGTAGATGATAGTTTTCTTTAGAACATACACTGAATTAGCAAAATAAACAGTGGTGGTCTTAAATTGGTTCCTTGTATTTGTTTGGAATTGCTGATACGTGAAAGCTGAAATCTTTGGAATCTCTCTTCAGTCAGACGGCTGTACTTGAACAAACCACGAACACCTCAGACTCGACTTATTACTCAACTGTATCAAGTATATTTATCTCCATCTCCCCCTACACAAAAACCCAGTTCCTCTGATTACATGTCATTAGAGATGTCATAGCATCTATCCCAGCTGGTCATCAGAAATGTATGTGTTATCCAGTGCCTGCTGGTGCTGTTACCTTTACACTCGGCCGATCACTAACTCTTTCAGACTTTCTCTTGGTCTTTCTGGATTCATGCCCTTTGCCACCATAATTTCCGGGTAAAATTCTTTTCTTTCTACCTCCAGACTCTCTTCATTCCAATTCATAAACCCTATGCTGCTAGAATGATTTTTTACTCCCCTGCCTAAAATGTCCCTGGGTCTTCCTGTCGTCACCTTTGGGATTCAACTTTTCAGGACAGCCACAAAGTCCCTCCCTTCCGTCTGCTCCTTCTCCCTCACAGGGACTCCTCATGCCTGCCGTAATTAACTGCTTGCATCTCCAGTGCCTTGGAATCTTTGCATATCCTGTTCCCCCTGCTGGCAAATACCCTTTTCCCCTCATCTAGAAAACGCCCATTGGTTCTTCAAGATCAGTGGAGTTTCTACCATCCCAGGCCTCTCTGAGACACCCCTGTCTGAATCTTGCATCTCTCTTGTCCCACAGCCACAATGTGATGCAGCATTTTTGGTATATAACTGGGTTTCATTTTCATCTGTGAGAAACTGCTGTGGGAATCACACCTTCCGCTTCAGCATTTCAGTGCCTAATACAACCCCTGATATGTTGCAGGTGCTCAGCAACTACAAACTACACAAAAGCCTAATATTATCTAGTTAATGAATCTGGCAGACTGCATTTCATATGCTTAAGAATGCTGCTGATCAAAGTGTTAATAGAGAAATGATAGAAGGCCACAGTCATTGTATTTATTTTATAACCCATCTACCTAGGGAATGAAGACAGATGTGTAAAAACTATTTGGTGTGTCGGTACATTTTTATTCTATGTCCTCTATCGTTGAGTGACAGTCTGTGGCTGAGGGTATGCTGGGGATTGTCCAAGGGAATGGGATACACGCTATTCAGCCTGGCTATGCTCTCCCAGGCTCCAGTTCTGCTCTCCAGTGAGATCTGCTTGTAAAATGAAATGTACCCTCTACTTGTAGGTAGCTGGGTATGCCCTCTATGCTGTGTGTAACAATAACCAGAAATATAAATGTAAAAGTGTTATTAAATAAGATCTTTTGATTCAACAGCTTTTCTTCTTAAGTCAAGGTTCTAAAATCTTAATAGTTACTCACTTTAAGAACTTTTTCTGAATTATACTTCCAGGTTAAGAGGATATTCAGAGCACTATCCATTGCCTATCTGTAACCATGCCATATGCCTTAGTCATGCTGTCCAGAACGGCGTATCGGAGAGAAGAAACTAGCTCACCCACTCAGGGGAGTCGAGTTTGATGAAAGGCTTGTGTCATCTAAGGCTGATCAAAGGCTTAGCTTTCCTTATAATCTGTCACATCACAGATTTCTTGATGGTATGAAAATGCTCTGACATTCTTTTGGTTAGTATGTCTATGCTTGCAATTCATAAACATCCAATTGAGTATTTGAGGCATTTTATTCTCTACAAAGAGTCTGGAGGAGGCCATATTTCTAGCTCATCAGTTCAGTGATGTAATCAAGGAATGAATTTATTTGTATTTTCTGTACCTCAGCACATTTGATTTTTACCCTCCTCTATTGCATCATGGTGGCAAGAGGGCTGATGAAGTTTTAGGAATTACTATGACACACCATCAACCCAAGTAGCAAGAAATTAAAAAGAGACATTAGACTCGTAATTGGTAAGACTTACCATGATTCAGTCCTTGGGGATGGGTGTATGGTCAACTCAAACACACCTGGGCTTCTGTGGGCAAGAAAGAAAGGAGAGAATGGCTGTTGGGCGGGCAATGACCTTGTCTGCTACATGCAATCCTTCCCTTTCAACTCTCTAGAATAGAACAGTGTTGCAGAAAGGTCCTGCCTTGGGGTTTTACTTCTATGATTAGAAGTGTATCCAGAGCAATCTTTTTCTTCCTTCTTTCCACTGTATTCTTCACAATTTAACCTTCCCTTCTCACGGGCACCTCCCTACCACTACCCAGTGCATTTAAGCAAGCCCGACTATACTTCTACTGCTGTATGTTTAGTTGTATATATGATGAGAAAATACCAATATCAACTTATTTTTCCCACAAGAGTTTTATGATTCACCCAAATAATTTGGGATCAATGAAAAATGAATGATTATGGATAGTAAGTAAATAAAAATGGCTTCAAGCTACCAGAGAATGTTTTTAACAATGGAGAAAAGCTTTATAACTTAAATAATGAAAGATTCACAATGAACATTTACATTTGGGAAAAAGAGAAAAAAAGCTACGTGATAACAACATCTGGTCACATTCCTAGAGACGGAGGACACGAGGTAGACAAGGTGTCCATTTTTATTTTTTAAATTTGAGTAAGATAACCCAGTCACGTCCTGCAGGGAGAGAAACTATGTTACCTTGTGACTTTCTCTAATAGTGTGAACTTCCATTTACCTTATGCCTTCTCTCTATTCTACTTGGGACTATCACAATGGCTGCACACAAATTGAAAAATATATGGAACTCAATGGAGAACAATTAATTTTCCTACACTTAAAAAAAAAAGATGAATGGAAAAAGGCAGCACAGAGGGAAAAGACAAGATAAGTATCTCAAACATCCGAACATGGAGAAGATCCAGGTCTTTGCAGGGAGTCACTGCCAGACTTTGTAACAGGAGAGCAGCTCATCTGGAAAATGGCATTTCTCACGCACCAGCTGTAAGTCATTCTTCTGGGTAAGAGTATCAAGTTCAACAACACTTGCAGGTCTCTCATTTCTCTGAATGCAATAAGATTCCAGGAATAGAATCATTCTCTGTTTAGTGGTTTCTCACCTGCTACTCACATCCCACTAAGGTCGATTCTTCTCCAAAGTCTTGCCTACCAAGTTTCATATGTGTAGTCTCATATGTCCCTCTGGTGGACAAAATAGATCAATAGTATCAGAAGTCACCCTGAGGCGAAGTCAAGTAAGAAATAAAGCTGAGTTGTGAACATTAAAATGTAGGTCATTTCACAGCTGGACAACGACAGTATGAAGACTTTTGAGGAAGTTAAGAAATGGGAGGAAAGAGGAGTAAATCTGAATACACAAATGATAAAAAAGGAATGAAGATTTTCAGAAAGTAAGGAAGTAAAAAACCAACATACAAGAAAACAGTAAAGAGGAGAAAGAATTATGCTAGTTGGGAAAATGTGGATCACAATTCTGACTTCAGCAACTATTCTTGTAATTTTGAACAAGCCACCGAATCTTTATCTTTTAAAGTAATGTTATTTAAATGGCATTTACATCCTATACCATTCACCTATTTAAACAATACAATTCAATGCTCTGTAGCACGTTCACAGAATTCTACAGTCACCGCACTCTAATTCTGCAGCATTTCATGACCTGAGAAAGAAACTGCACATCCACCAGCAGTCACTCTTCCTTCCTCCTCC
>PVIA01017036.1:0-16845 GCA_004024845.1 Tonatia bakeri
GGGCCATGCCTGTAAGTTTTTTGGCTACTCCATTTCCTATACTGTACTTTACATCCCGATGGTTATCCTGTCATTACCTATTTGTACTTTTTAATCCCCTCACTTCTCCACCCGTTCCCCCATACCCTCTCCCATCTGGCAACAATCAAATTGCTCTCTGTATCCATGATTCTGTCTCTGTTCTTATTAGCTTAGTTTGCTTTTTAGATTGAATTGTTGATTGGTATATATTTATTTCCATTTTATGTTTCATAGTTTTGATCTTCTTTTTCTTAAATAAGTTCCTTTAACATTTCATATACTGTATTTTGCCATGTATAATGGCAAATGCCATGTATAATGGCATAATGTATAATGTATACTGCACACCCATGGTTTTGGCCCAATCTTTCAAGAATAAATTTTTCATTTTAATTTTTAAATTCAATATGTATTTATTTATATTTAGATAGTTGTTTTTGTATTATAAAAGAATTTTAGCATCTATTTTTGAATATATTATGGTACAAGCAATTTTATATAACAAACAATTACAAAATGTAAAAACAGAAACAAGGTATTTGAGGTATAACAATGTAAAATGTACATCCTTATTTTTCCTTTAAAATTTTGGGAAAAAAGTGCATTATCATGATAAAATATGGTAATAATAGTTTGGTGATGATGAACTCCTTTAGTTTTTTCTTTTTGGGGACACTCTTTATCTGCCCTTTGATGCTAAATGATAACTTTGCTGAATGGAGCATTCTAGTTTGTAGGCCTTGCTTTTCATGACTTTGAATATTTCTTGTCAATCCCTTCTAGCCTGCAAAGTTTCTTTTGAGAAATTAGCTGACATTCTTATGGGTACTCGCCTGTAGGTAACAAACTTCTTTTCTCTTGCTGCTTTTAAGATTTTCTCTTTATCTTTAACCTTTGGCATTTTCATTATAATGTGTCTTGGAGTAGGCTCCTTTGAATCCATCTTGTTTGGGGCTCTCTGTTATTCCTGGACTCGCATGTCTATTTCCTTCACCAAATTAGGATAGTTTTCTTTCATTATTTTTCCAAATAGATTTCCAACTACTTGCTCTTTCTTTTCTCCTTCTGGCACCCATATGATGTGAATGTTAGATTTCTTGAAGTTGTCCCAGAGGCTGCTTATACTAGCCTCATTTTTTTTCTTTTTTTCTTGTTTTTGTTCTCATTGGTTCTTTTCTTTTTCTTTTTCTAATTTTATTTTAATCATTGTTCAAGTACAGTTTTCTGTCCTTTACTCCCATCTTAGGCCACCCACTCCTCCCTCCCCACCTCCCTACCATTTCCATACCCCCTAGTTTTTGTCCATGTGTCCTTTATATTTGTTCCTGTAAACCCTTCCCATTCTCCTCTTAAATTCCCTCCCCTCTGGTCACTGTCAGCTTGTTCTCTATTTCAGGTACTTGACTATATTTTGCTTATTTCTTTGTTTTGTTGTTTAGGTTCCTGTTAAAGGTGAGATCATATGGTATTTGTCCCTCACTGCCTGGCTTATTTCACTTAGCGTAATGCTTTCCAGTTCCATCCATGCTGTTGCAAAGGATAGGAGCTTCTTTTTTCTTTCTGCTGCATAGAATTCCATTGTGTAAATATACCATAGTTTTTTGATCCATTCATTTACTGATGCGCACCTAGGTTGCTTCCAGCACTTGGCTATTGTAAATTGTGCTGCTATGAACATTGGGGTTCATAGGTTCTTTTGGACTGGTGTTTCAGGGTTCTTAGGATATAATCCCAGCAGTGGAATTGCTGGGTCAAAAGGCAGTTCCATTTTTAGTTTTCTGAGGAAGTTCCATACTGTTTTCCATGGTGGTTGTACCAGTCTGCAGTCCCACCAACAGTGCACTAGGGTTCCCTTTTCTGCACAACCTCTCCAACACTTGTTGTTTGTTGCTCTGTTTATGATGGCCATTCTGACTGGTGTGAAGTGGTATCTCATTGTGGTTTTAATCTGCATCTCTCTGATAGCTAGCGATATTGAGATATTTTCATGTGTCTCTGGATCCTCTGTATGTCCTCTTTGGAGAAGTGTCTGTTCAAGCCCTTTGCCCATTTTTTAATTGGGTTGTTTGTCTTCTTAGAGTGGAGTCATGTAAGTTCTTTATATATTTTGGAGATTGAACCCTTGTCTGAGGTATCATTGGCAAATATGTTTTCCCATACAGTTAGTTCTTCTTTTATTTTAGTACTGTTTTCTTTAGCCATGCAAAAGCTTTTTACTTTGATGAGATCCCATTTGTTTATTCTTTCCTTTATGTCCCTTGCTCTAGGGGTCGTGTCTGTAAAAATGTTTCTGTGTGAAATATCTGAGATTTTCCTGCCTATGTTCTTTTCTAGGACTTTAATGGTGTCACTGTTTATATTTAAATCTTTACATTGGTTCTTTTTTGCTTCCTTATGTTCCAAATCATTCATTTGATTCTCAGATTCATCTACTGTCTGTTGTTTCCCTGTAAATTGTTTTTTTATTTCAATTAGTAAATTCTTCATTTCTTTTTTCTTTTAAATATATTTTATTAATTATGCTATTACAGTTGTCCCATTCCACACCCCTTTGTTCCCCTCCGCCCTGCACCCCCACAACACTCACATTTACCCCCTTAGTTCATGTCCATGGGTCATATATATAAGTTCTTTGGCTTCTTCATTTCCCATATTATTCTTAATCTCCCCTGTCTTTCTGTACCTATCATTTATCTTCTTATTTCCTGTACCCTTTCCCCAGTTCTCCCCACTCCACCTCCCCATGTATAACCCCCAATATGATCTCCATTTCTGTGATTCTGTTCCTACTCTAGTTGTTTGCTTAGTTTGTTTTAGTTTTTTTTAGGTTTGGTTGTTGATAGTTGTGAGTTTGTTGTCTTTTTACTGTTAGTATTTTTGATCTTCTTCTTTTTCTTAGGTAAGTCCCTTTAACATTTCATAAAATAAGGGCTTGGTGATGATGAACTCCTTTAACTTGACCTTATCTCGGAAGTACTTTATCTGCCTTTCCATTCTAAATTATGGCTTTGCTGGATAGATTAATCTTGGATGTAGGTCCTTGTTTTTCATGACTTGGAATACTTCCTTCCAACCCATTCTTGCCTACAAGGTTTCTTTTGAGAAATCAGCTGACAGTCTTATGGGCACTCTTTGTAAGTAACTGTCTCCTTTTCTCTTGCTGCTTTTAAGATTCTCTGTTTACCTTAAATCTTGGGTAATGTAATTAGGATGTTCCTTGGTGTGTTCTTCCTTGGGTTTAACATCTTTGGCACTCTCTGAGCTTCCTGGAAGTCTATTTCCTTTGCCAGACTGGGGAAGTTCTTCATTATTTTTTCAAGTAAGTTTTCAATTTCTTGCTCTTCCTCTTCTCTTTCTGGCACCCCAGTGTTTCAGATGTTGGAATCTTTAAAGTTGTCCCAGAAGTTCCTACACGTCTCATTTTTTTTGAATTCTTGTTTCTTCATTCTGTTCTGGATGAATGTTTATTTCTTCCTTCTGGTCCAAACTGTTTATTTGAGTCCTGTTTTCCTTCCTATTACTGTTGGTTCCCTGTGCATTTTCCTTTATTTTACTTTTCATAGCCTTCATTTATTCTTCTATTTTGTGATCATATTCAACCAATTCTGTGAGCATCCTGATTACCAGTGTTTTGAATAGTGCATCTGATAGGTTGACTATCTCTTTATCACACTTCATTGTAGTTTTTCTGACGCTTTAATCTGTTCTTTCATTTGGGCTGCATTTATTTATTTATTTTTGCCTCAGCTTGCCCATTATGTTGTAAGGGGTGGCGTCTTAAGTATTTACCAGGGTGGGGCAACCCACATTGCTCTGTTGTGGCACTGTATGTGGGGTAGGGGCCTGAGATAGAACAGTGCTGCTTGCTCAGCTTCTGGACATCTTTCAGTCACTTTCTCTGCTACCCACAAGCAAATTGGGCCCTTCTTGTGCTGATTCCCCAGTAGGTGGGTTTGTGTATGATCTAGGACCCTGTAGGTCTCTCCAATGAACTCTCCTGTGAGGCTGGGAGTTTCTCCCACTGCTGCAACCCCCACAGGTGTTTCCAGTCAGAGGTTTTGAGACTTTATTTCCCCCCTGCTGGAACCCTGGGTTGCTTAGTCTGTCTTGCTTCCTAGTTGTTCCTCCTGGTTTATCCACATGCAAGTGTGAGACCACTCACTCTGACAGCTACTGCCCATCCAGATCCTCCAGCTGCTGCTTTGCCATGAGTCCTCTCCACCCTGGTGGCCCATCTCCGCCTCTCCTACTGGTAGGAATGAATATTTCTTCTTTAACTCTTTGGTTGTCGAACTTCCATACAGTTTGGTTTTCTGGCAGTTCTGGTTGTTTTTTGTTTTTAAATTTGTTATTTTCCTTCTTTTGGTTGTGTTGAGGAGGCACAGTGTGTGTACCTATGCCTCCATTTTGTCTGGAAGTCCTCAGTGAATCTTTTTCATGCTGTTGAGGTACTCACTAAATTCTTTGAGCATCCTCATAACCAGTGTTTTGAACTTTGCATCTGATAGATTGCTTATCTCCATTTTGTTTAGCTCTTTTTCTGTAATTTTCATTTGTTCTTTTGTTTGGGCCATGTTTCTCTATTTCCTTGTTTTGGCAGCCTCCTGGTGTTTGTTTCTATGTATTAGGTGGAGCTGCTTGACTCTGTGCCTTGGTAGTGTGGCCTAATGTGGTATGTGTCCAGTAGGGTACAATGGCACAGCCTCCTCTATCACCCATGCTGGATATTTGAGCTGTGCCCATCGTGTGGACTGAGTACACCTTATTCTTGTGGTTGAGCCTTGGTTGCTGTTGGAAGATGAATGGGAGGGATTTCCCTAGGCCAGTCAGCTGCAAGGATTGGCTGTGACCACTCACCACCAGCCTCTGCCCTTTGTGGAGCATCACCTGTGCAGGGGGCAGGGTGGTGTTGCTCCGACATGGTCTGTAGCTGTCCACTGAGTGAGCTGGCCCTGTCATTTCCAGAGTGGTGCAGACCAAGGTCACCTCCCACCTGTTTTGCCTGTGGCCATCTTGCCTGAGCTATAGAGCAATCTGAGATGGATACTACATGTGCTGGGCTTGGAGATTCCCAAGTGAAGGCAACCTGTGAATCTTGGCTGGCTGCTAGTAGTGCTGGACCTAGAGGTCACTGAGGCCAGCTGTTGCTTGTTTGAGAGGATTTAGGAAGTTTAGGGGCTGAGCCTCTCATTCCCAAGACACCCCTTCCAAATTTTCATTCACCACAGGTGGATGTGCAGCATGAGCCAAGACCAGGCATTCATATGGAAAAGAAGCCTTGGTGGGCCCAAAAGTTGGGTGGGGTGGAGTCTCTGGGGATCTTTGAGGCAGGTCAAACAGTGTTAGCCAGTTTGATGGAATCTCAGATATGGCACCAGCTTGCTGGCTCTGTGGCTCTGTGGCTCTGCGGGAGGAGGCTTCAGAAAAGGGGTAATGGCTTCTGGTGGACTTGATGCCAGACACTTCAGTTCTCTCCATATACCATTGGTACCTTTCAAGCTGTCACTCTGTGCTGGGGCTCAGAGGAAGTGAGTTTGAGTAGGTGAGTCCACATGTGAGTTCTTTAAGAGGAACCGCTTGGGGCTCCAGAAGTTTCTTCCACCAACTCAATCCCTGCTGGTTTCTGCAACCAGAAGTTGTGGGGACTTATCTTCCTGGAACTGGAACCCTGGGCTGTGGGGCTGAGACTCTTCATTTCCAAGATACCCCTTCCAAATTTTCGCCCACCACAGGTGAGCATAAACCAGCCCATTCCACATCTGTGCCTCTCCTACCACTCTGGGTAGATGTGGTTTCTTTAATTCAATAGCTATCAGACTTCTGTTCAACTCAGTTTTGATGGTTCTGAGTGATGGTTCTTCTATATTTTAGTTGTAATTTTGATGTGGTTGCATGAGCCATGTCTGCCACACTGTTATCTTGACCCGAGTCATGTTTTCACTTTGTAGCAGGGATTGAAACAATCGGCATTTCTATATTTACACTTATATTCAAGATAGGTTAAAGTTAAGCTAAAAATTGAACATTGGTAAAATCATCCGGAACTCCAATTAGTTACTATGGAAGTAACTTTTAGCCATTAGGACCTGTGGTATAGATAGATATAAATATAGATATAGATGATATAGATATAGATATGTAGATATATAGGTTCCACACATTATCTACAAGTTGCTTACCTTGTGTTCTAATAGTGTTATCTATAGTCCTCTAAATATATTTAGGTTAGGTTAATAAAACACAAGATGAAGGGATTCTCTGCCATAAATGATCTTGGTTCCATCATTGACATTGTTCTGGGTCACTGCATTTGCACATGTATGCACTGCATCAGACTGCTGGGTGGTTTGTATTTGTCTGTCTAGGCAGGAGCGGGGTGACTTTTTTTTTACCTGTTGCACTTTGTTCCTGATATGATGTTAACATTACAATGTTTCTGTTTCTTTGTGTTTATCAGCATTCCTTTCTCCAGTTTCTTTTTGCATGTACTTTAACCATGTTACATTTCCCTAACAGCCTTTCAGTTCCAAAAAAATGGTCCTGTGTTTCCAAGGCTCCCTGAACCATCACTGCGCATAGCATGGCTTTAGAGCTTGTTAGAAAAGCAAAATCTAAGCTCTGGCACAGACCTGCTGAACCAAAATCTGTATGTTAAACAGATCTCTGAAAGAACAGCACATTAATAAATAAGAAGCCCGGCACTGAAAGATCTGCCTAGCTCCATACCCTCAGAGGTCTCATATCTATTTTCTCTCTGGCTGTTTAGCTGCATGGAATATTATCCCCAATGATTACTCTAACATCAGAGCCAGGACTGCATCAACCTGGTAACAGCTGTTTGTGTCCACATGGATGCTCAGATGCAGTGATCTTTCTGATCTCTTTTCTTTGCACTTTGGGTTTGGGTGTTCATTCTGCCAACTTGGTTGTGCGTGGGAAGAAGGAGGAGATAGTTTCATTTGTAGTATTGGGCATGTTATAGGCTGAATAACCTCAAAAATGGGTAAATCTATTTTGTGATATAATAGGGAATGAAAGATGTCTCTACCACTTTGTTACTTGTCCAAGTCTCAGTGATTTTATTGTTAATATGGTTAGAAATTGGCTTGCCAAAGCTTTAGCATAATGCTGAATTGTAAATGCTCATGTGTTTTGTAGTTCCCCATTACATTTTGGGATCTTTGGACTGGCCAAGTGACATGACATGGTGTTAAAAAGAGAAAGACACACTTTCTTTTAGAAAGAGAAAGATTCAGTATGGAATCTTTGTGACATAAAAATGGGCTAGTCTTCAGTTGTGCCTGTTTCTCTTTTGGGGCGTGGAGGAGACCTTCCACATGTAGTAAACGTACAGCTGAGAAGAGAGCAAGAGGCGGATGATATCTTTATGTTCCTTTGTGGACGGATACTGCGACTGAAAGTTCAACAATTCAGAAAAGAAAATGAACAAATGTACATTGTAGTTCATGCTGTGCGAGAACTGCACATATAATGAGATATTCTCTTAAGAATTGTGTGACAGGTTGCTGACGTACAGGTGAATTGAGAGAATTGAAAATACGCTAATAGCAACTGGTCATGTATAAGAGGAATTCTCCACATCCTGGTCAGTTAAGAATTCAGAAAATGCATAATTATTGAATCTGATTACAATGGATTATAGGTCAATAGAAAGGTGTAAGTGTGTAGAATAACTAATATTTCATTTCCAAGGTTAATTGTACTGTTTCCCTGGACTGACATAAAAATCTGTTGTAGATTCTCTATTTTGAGGAAATAGCATTTATTCAATACCCACACATAAGCAAAACATGTCATTATTGAAAAAAACATGAATGTTACTTTTAAATATTGGGTTATTATAAAATATAATTAAATAAGTATTAAATTTAACATGAATTATGTTTTAAATTAAACTATATTTTATATAATGTTAGTTAAGATTTCCGATTTTGAAATTATGTTGTTATCTATTTGCAAAGATAATAAATCTCATTATTTAAAACTGAAATTCCTTTGTGCAGATGCATAAAGAATGCAAATTTGAGCATGTATAGTATTTAAAATTAAGAATTCATTTAAAATAATATATTCTTTTAAATGACCATTTTTTTCTGGTTTTGATATTGGTTGCCTTGATTCCTGTGCTGAAGAAATCCCACATTCAATATTGTATAATGCTGATTCTACTCTGGTGCATTTTGAAAGCTGTGGGGACATTGTTGGTTGTTGCAATTATTGAGGAGAACTAATATCATTTATTGGACAGATGGTAAGACATTAGACACCTGTATTTCACAGGACAGTCCCTGCAATGAACTGTCTTGAATACTGAATTACCTTTAAATATCCTTCTAGATAAACATTCAGGGAGTTGAAAATCCTGTTGATAATGATTCTGAGTTTAGAACCTATTTCAATTTACATATAAAAACAAAGTAAATCTGCATTGTTGTAATAAATGCAAAATTTTCAAAGAATGCAAAAATAAATACAAGAGAATCAAAATAAAATTTCATTGCTTATAATTTGGTTTGGAATTATACCAGGATTTAGTTCACCATCTTAGAAAATCTTGTCAGTCATCAGCAACCCTTCAATGGTATTTGAGTCACTGGTTAAATACTCTGCATTTTGTAGCCATGTATTCATGATAGTTCTTAAAGGGGCAAGCAACTGATTCCTTCTCTATATTATCTAAAACACTTGTTTCCAAGTGTTTAATACACACACAAAAAAACCCCCACAAAAACACACATGGGCACGTACCTACATATTTTGTCAATTACTATGTTCCTTTCATTTATTCTTTTATTATAATTAAGTCATTGATTTGATGTTTGAAAGTTATGTATGTGGGCAGTAAGTTCCATTACCTATGAATTTCAGTTCAGAAACATTGCAGCATTACAATGTATTTGTTATAAAATGAGGTATATTGGATCTGATAGTGTTGAGAACCACTGTCCTAGGTGAATTTTGATCTCAGGTAGAATTATGTCTTCAAGAAGGACACTGGTGATACAGCCAATTGTTCAGCAAAAGTTTACTTTGGTAGAAGGGCAAATGTATAAACATAAAAAACAGGAGAGGTCACGTGTGGGAGACATGTGCCTTGAGCTGTTCCGATACACATTAACTTGCTGTATGATTTAATATCAGTGAATTTCTCTGAGCCTGAATTTTCTTTTGATTAAATCAACATGTTAGAATTTATGAACTCTAAAATCCTTAAGACACCATATCATCATAGATAGAAATTTACTTCCATGTATAGACTCTGTACACAGAAGCCTATGTATTTCATTTGCAATATTCATAGTTTTGATACCCATTCTCTGATCTTTTCTAATGCTGAATTTGAACCTATTAAATAATATAAAATTAAGTGCTCTACAGATTTTCCACTAAGTAGTAAACCATTTAAATTTAATTTTGAAGAATATGTTAGCAGAATTATATTTGTAGGGACCAAAAACTTCTCTTTGGCAAAATCAATAGCATGGCTTCTTATTTTTATTATATACATAAACATATATACACACACATACATAGTGAGTGTAGAATATGTACATATATAGATTGACCTGTGATATTTTAAAGGGTTTGTATAGCTGTACATTTTAATGGTTGATTTCCTTAAAGCATAGATAAGATTTTCTGAGTAAAATATACATGGTAATGCATGAGAAAATTACTTGTCCCCAGGTCATGTAAAGAGTTGGTTAGAAAGGGCACATTCATCTTTATCTTTGGGGTAGACCAGCATTCTTTCCTTCAATTCCCATTTCCTTCCTCCCTCAGCCACATGCACCTTGCCACCTTTTCTCTTTAAATTATCAAGAGGAGGCCATGAGATGAGGAATACTTCACTGCAGGTGGTGATATGAAACTGACAAGTAGTTTATAAACTAGCCCTAGCCTATTGCTTGGAGAAGCTTTATAACTGATTGTTTTAATACCAAAGTGACACCAAAGGGGGTCAAGTAAATAAATATGCAAGTCTCACCAGTTCAAAATAATAAAATTCCAATGTGTGCAAGCCTGCTTGTTGAACATATGTTTGAGGCACGGCTAAGCCATCTGGCTCAGTGTCAAGCATTTACACCAACTGCAGTCTTACAGTACCTGACAGCAGAAAAGCTTTATTCCCCTGGTGTTTGGGCACAAATGGAGAAATATTATTGAAATGATTATCTGCATCAAGACTCAGATTTGCTTTGACATTTAGCTGGCTCTGTTTAATCCAAAGGGTTGTCTGAATGAATAAAGAGAAGGGTTCCTCCAGAAGATGCTGCGAGCAGCCAGGGAAAGCCAAATGATTAATGAGACTGAAAGGCAGGGTGGACCTGCCCACCTCCACCCAGACCTCAGTGCCAAGAACTGAATATGAAATTAGTCTAAAGCTTTCTGTGGCTTGTCAGGAAGATTCTTCTACCCTCACATGGGCTCTCATTTTGGACCTCTGGAAACAAAAGGAACTGATACCTTATCCAACATGGAAGAAATAGAAAGGCAGGGAGGGAGCTTCATATTATAATCAGAACATTTCACATTCAAACATGTTTTACTTTTAACAGCTCTACCAGAGGCATTTAGATATTATGTTAAGAATAGAGTCTCTGTTAGGAAAAAGAAAGCTGTGGCTTGTCGACTTGTTTCTGTTTTGGCAGCTGGTTTTTACATGCTGTGGTCCCTATATCAAGATAATTTCATTTGGTTTACAATGCCATGTTCCACTGGTTATTCTGTGCTGCCATTCATTTAAAAATGTTCTATTAAGCTGAGTGTCTTGAACAATGAGGTACTATGCTAGTTTCAGCATTCACCCATGCTAATAAAATTCAGAGATTTAACCAGAAAGAGACAACTTTATCAGAGTCAAGGGAGATGCACAAGAAAATACAACAATAATAATGATAGTAATATTAAAATAATTACCTTAGTTTGGAAATTTTTACCAAAGAGTTGTAGGTTCCCATCTCCTTTATCTGATTTTCAGGGATACTGCACCTATTGGAAGAAGAGTTTTAGTAATTATTGTTTACTTAGATGTGAAATTACTTTGGTAATTTGGATTTAATAAGAATGTTAGACATGATTTCCTCCTCACTTTAACTTTTAATTAACTTTTTATAGAGATATGAATGAATTCTAATGAACACAATTGGCAGGCTAATTGATTTGTTTCAGAGCATAGTGAGTGATCAGTATGCTGGCAGCATTGCGATATACTATTCAAGGATGTCAAACAGTTTTTGGGTTAATTTTCTGGCAGAGGTTAGCTGGGGAAACTGCTTAAAATGTGAACTGTTTTTGATTTTCAAAGAAGTGTCTGTTTTTTTTTTTAATTTAGTGAATTAAAAGATATCTATTGCTTTGAATTTATGGTGTCTTTAAATTATCACATTGCCACCAGGGAGTAGTTTTGTGTGTTCTGTGCATATTAACAGAATACTTTTACATGTGTTATGCACACGAGAATATTAAAGACAATTTTACAAAGATAAAGAAAGCATTCTTATTGCAAGAATAAAGCCAAGAATGTGCTTCTCTGTTTAAAATGTATTTTTAAAAGTTGCCACAAAATCAAGAATAGTCACAACAAATCCTAAAAACACCCATTTAAAGAAAAATAAAGCACGAGGTTACTATTTTGCTAGGGATCTCACTTTAAAGGTTTTGCTTAAATAAATCCCAGTGAAATGACATTCTTTTATAGTGTTAAGAACAATGAGTGGGTGAGAAAATATATTATGACATAGTTAAACACAGAGCTATAATTTCTAAACTGCATAAATTACATGTTTTCTCCTATTATGATACAGACAGCCAAACTGAACATTTTTGAAAGAAAATGACCAACGTATGATTAATTGCAAGCTCACAGATTTTGCAGCTTCAAGAGTAAATCAACTGCTAAGAAGTGCTAACTTGCTAAAATATAAACTAATTTTAGTCTCTAGATATTAAAATATAATTCATCTTCTTCCTCCATTGGGAAAGCTAATTAGAAATTGTGACTGGCAGAAGGAGGAGAACCCAAAGAACACCACGATTAAGTTTATGTGCTTAAAACCTGAGCCTGGAAAAAGTGGCCAGATTTTTTTATTCTTTACATTTCACATATTTGAGTTTCCTGAAACCAACTTATGGTATGGCCGCTGCCCAAATGTGCAAGTGACAGAAGAGAGAGTTTGTGAAAAGAACACGTTTAGTTAACATAGAATGCTACAAATATAATACAGACTGATTCATGGATTCCATTTATACCCTTGTCAAAAGATGTGATTATTCGTACATAACACATCTAATGGTTAGAGTTTGGGAATGGCCATTAGATAAATGGCATTTCTGTTCTGGACCTTTATATTCTAAGAACACTTAAAACTGTGAGTTAGTCTTGATGTCAAGTTGGTTTTACCTGTGATCTGATGACTCTTCCACTGAAGGTTACTGTGAAAAATGATGGGGTTGGAAATGCACAATGAATAAATAGACTGTCCTACTCACACATCCAGAACACTGGCTTCAGATTTGCTATTTTACATGGCTAGGACCTTATTTCATGGAATTTTTATTTTGCCATATTTT
The DNA here is from genome assembly GCA_004024845.1 of Tonatia bakeri. Taxonomy (NCBI): domain Eukaryota; kingdom Metazoa; phylum Chordata; class Mammalia; order Chiroptera; family Phyllostomidae; genus Tonatia; species Tonatia bakeri. Next base: position 12,616 of record PVIA01017036.1, read on the forward strand.
TGCTTGCTTTTAAAGTTATTTTTTTAAAAATTATGGTTGGTATTCAATAGTGTTTTTACTAGTTTCAGATGTATAGCATAGTGGTTAGACAATCATAGACTTTACAAAGTGATCCCCAATATTTCCAGTACCCACCTGGCACCATACTAGTTATTATAATAGTATTGACTGTATTCTCTGTGCTGCAGTAAACTACAGCATGACTATCCCCATGAATACTTTGTGACTACCAATTTGTACTTCTTAATCCTTTTACCTTTTCCACCCAGCCCCCCAACTCCCCTCCCCTCTGGCAACCATCAGTCTGCCCTCTGTACTGTGAAACCATTCGATACATGTCTGTGAGATTTTTTCAATTAAATAAATGATGGACATAGCAGAAATGTGATGGGCATACTAATATTATGATTTAGTGTGAATAAGTGAGTGAATTAGAATTGCGTAATTTTAAGGAGGTACTGTCTTATAATAATGACCCATTTTCTGTATTTACTATTGAAGGAATAGATCCAGGCAAACATTTCATATTAGAAATAGAATGCCAAATGAGGAGCTGATATTCTATGAACATTTGAAAATATTAAATTATGAGGAAAACTCTCCAGTGGATATTTTTATGTGTACTTGGAGGTAGTGGTACTTTTCAGATATTGAGATTAGTTGCCATATAGTTTTTAAAGAATAGTATGAATTTCCCCAAAGAATTTTAATTAAATTCAGTATGCTTAATAGCACAATGAATTTCCCAAATTTAGTTATAACAAAACCTACACACATTCATTTTCCTACCCTTGGTAGTAACTGTGAGAGGCATTATTATATAATGATTAAGAATTAAACCACCAGGGTTGTTTTTCTGGCTCTACCACTTAACAGCTGTGAAATGCCACAAAATTATTTTAAATATCTACTTTAATTTCCTTATCTACAAAATAAGGATATCAATAGCACCTACCTTTCAGCATTGTTATGGGGATTAAATAAATTATTATATGTAAAGTACTTAGACTAGTGTATGGCACATAGTTAAGGGCTTAAAAATATTAAAACAAGTACATATCGCAAACATTACAAATTATAGCCAGCATAGGCCTATGGAAACAAATGTATTCTGTTCTGATAAAATTCTCTGTTTTAGAGTCTTTAGCATGAGTTAACATAAGACCAAGAAAGCAGGTAAGGTGAAATGGGGGCAAATACAGTTCGAGGCACTTGCATTTCTACAAAATCACACCCATATCTAAAGATAAGAGGCCAGAGGGATGACAAGTTTGGTTATGTAGAGAAAAGATTATATCACTCCCATCTGTTAGTTCACACTGAAATCATTACTAAAGAGTTTCGATGAGAGATTTATGATTTAGCACAATGAAGGGTATTATTTTTTAAGTACCTACCAGTAATTCATAAATCATGTAAAGGTTAACAATAATAATTTAGGCATTACTCTCTACGAATAGTTACCATTTGAAATGTCTACTTTGTGCCAAATACATTTGTTGCAGTTGTTAATTATCACCACAATCCAAAATGTTTAGTACCATTATTATTCCCATTTTAAATACTGTACATATAAATATTTTCAGAGAGAATATTTAATGTACTCCAGATCATGCATTTAGTAGTAGAGATAGGATTCAAATGTTGATTTATTTAAATTTAAAGCCAATGTTATTTGTACTACATTATGTACTATAGTGGGTAAGAAGACTTAAATTTGACCATGCTCCTAAAAAATTAACTTTTCTTTAATTTAGCAACCTATAAAATGTGCAAACATGGGAAAATTTTTACTCTGGATTCTCAGTCTTTTACTACCACTATTGTATAATCAAAAAACATTGGGTAAAAGTAGCTAGATGATACAACTGTCATCTCATTTTACTCAGGTTCTGTTTTCTCACATTAGTTCCTTTAATTTCATTGTCTTAGCTACTCAAAAATGCTCTTAAACTAATGGTCTCTGAATTTTATCATTTTCCTAACTTTCCTTTGAAGCAGCACAGTTTGACTGTAGACAACTTTAACCCATCAAAGTGCAAACATTCCTCTGCAACTTCTTAACTTATGTGACAAAATGAAAATGTTCTGCATATGTGTCATTGAAGTCCCAGAAATATTAGAACTAAAGAATGGGGAAGAAGCAGTATTTGGAGATATATGAAGATTTTTCCATAATTGACAAAATACATCAACCACAGATTGAAGAAATTCTATAAGCCCAAGCCAGTCGTATATAAGAAAAAAAATACATTTAGAGATAGAGTAAGATAGCTGAAAACCAAAGAGAAAAATAATATGTTAAAGTCAGCCAGAGAAGACGTATTACCTTCAACAGATCAGCACTAAAATGGACAGCTGACTAATCAACAGAAATGATGGGAGCAAAAGACAATGGAATGACATCATAAAGTGCTGAGAAAAAGTAACCACTGATCTAGAACTATCTATCTATCTAGCAAAAACATAAAATTGCCCCTAAGAAATGGAAAACAGCAAAAGAGTAAATATGTGGAGAGATATAAATGTAATTTGACAGGACATAACAATATAATAATGTACAAGCATAACAATGTACCTAACAGTGTGTCTGAGAAACTTAAATATATGTCGAATTAAAATGCATGAAAATAACATAAAATTAAGAAAAGTAAATGGAATTAAAGTATTCTAAAATTTTAAAACATTCAGAAAGTGGGAAAATTATTAATTTTATAAGACTAAATAATTAAAAAATTTTTAATTATTTAGTCTTAAAAAGACTAAAAAATTAATTAAATTTTTAATTAATTTTTATTAGGCCTCCATAAATCTAAGATACATGTTGAATCTAAGGTAATCATTAACATTTTAAAATAATACATTTAAGGGGAAAAAGAATAATAAAGCAATTTTATTACAAAAGAAGGCAAGAAAAGAAAGAGAAAGTAGCATAAAAGTAGCATTAAAAGTAGAGTTTGATGGAAAGCACATAGATAGATGGTAAATTTAAATCTAAATGTATCATTTGAATGTAGATGGCTGAAATGTTGCAACTGAAAAGACTAAAATTATCAGATGTGATAAAAAATAGCAGGAAAAGAAAAAACAAACACAAGGAAGGAAAAAATGCTAGACAAAACCAAAACCAAAACAAAACAAGAAAAAGAAACCTACCTCAATAAGACAAAGAGCTGTGAGGAGAATACTATTGCAGAAGTAGTGACAGGAGTGAGAAGAAGGTACCCCACTAAGAGTGGTGAAAGTTAATGAGAAAGTGACATGACAGACAACAGAGAAAGGTGAAAGAAATTAATTAAGGAAGAAATGATTTAAAACAACGTAGCAGTCTGTGGAAAGTCATACAAGATTGATTATACGTGAATAACACTAACTTTTAAGTTTATTTTTGTTTCCAGCAGTTTATTATTGAATTTTATAATCACAACTGGTATTTATTAAGAAAAGGTTAAACTATACTTAAGGTACACACTGTTTTCAGAGATTACGAAATGTGTAACACAGATTGGAAATTTTTTCATCCAAAGAGTTAAAGAAGCAATGCTGCAAAAAAGTGATAGCTTTACACTAGCTAGAAATTCTGCATACTCTTCCACTTCACTCTCACAAAAACTCCCTTCCCTGACACCAAAAGAACAGAACATATGAACTTCATGTCATGGGGAACTAACTAGAGGGCATCAGAAGTATTTAAAATCAGCCTACAAAAGAGTGTGTGGGAATGGTCTTAAAATATATAACTGATTTACCTGCAGTAATGCTTCTGAAAATTTGAAAGGCACAGGTATTTTCTGAAGTTTCTGATAAAAGGCAGATTTTTATTTAGAGACCTGTGGTGGGTCTGAGATTCTGCATTTGTAAAAAGTTGCCCAGTTATGTCATCCTCTGCCCCATGGACCACACATGGAATAGTTAGGACCTTGAGGGCATAGAACAGAAAGTCTTAAAGATAATAATAAAAAGTTAATAGTGAAATTTCTAATTTATTTTATGACCATTGCCCCCATTGCACTAAACTCTGTCTAGTCAAACAATATTCAATAGACCCACAAAATAAAAAACATCAAAAGAGAAAGACAATCAGGGGATTTTAGGAAATTTATAAAAATGTAATAAATATGAACTATATTATTTCCATATAATTAGTATTTAAAGGGTTTGAAATTTATTTATTTCTACAAATAGCAAAAGTGAATGTGGTGTGTTAATGCATATTCTTCTTTTTTTTTT
>PVIA01017037.1:0-16888 GCA_004024845.1 Tonatia bakeri
ATATATATTTGACCTTCAGACAATCCTTTGATTAGCCCCTGAAGGACTCAGGAAGGAATGTTCATGTATTCAGACCACCTGACATCCATTATCTAGACCTGTCATCTAGCAGACTATCATTTCTGACCAACCTGGAGGCTAAGAATACAGAACTGATTCTTCTAAAGAATATACATTTTACTATAAGAATCCTCAATTTGTTTTCTTCTTTAAAACACTCTGGATATTGCCTAGTTGTGTTTCTGTCTTGCAAACTCTGAAGTCCTTTCATAAATCTTTATCATTTATTTCCAGACAAAGTCTTCAGACTTTTTGAGTTTGTTTGACATTATGGAGCTTCTGTTCTTGTGTACACAAATATAAGAGGGGTGTGTGCCATGAGGATAACAGGAGTGATAAGTATGAGCTGAAGATAAAAGACCTTAGCTTCATGTTTATCATTGGAACACAAAGATTATGACATAGAATGGCTGCTTCAGAATTTCATTTTAGGCAGGAAAGTAGAACTGTTGCCTTTTTCTTTCTTCTTATTCATATGTCATAGTCAGTATTTTCAAAGATCTAATCACACTGAGGGAACAAAATATAACAAGTGCATATTCCCTTAGTGTCCCCTATATAAAAAACCACTTGGGAATTTTATTTTAGATGTATCATTGAAAAACATTTCTCTTAAGGTGATTTTTTTCTTACACAATGTGAATTTTGTAACTGATCTTATTTCTCATTTCTTTTTGGCTGCTTGGAAGCTCAGGTCTGAAGTTGTAGCTCAAAATTCATTACTGGAGATTCTTTTATGAATATATATATGTTTTACCTACCCATTGACTCTAGCTTCTTATTCTATTCATATTTTCTGTAACCATTATTTAAAATCTTTTTCTGTATCACTGTAGTATATGCATTTACTTATGCTGCCTCCAATCCTGGGTGGAATAAACTAGGGGTAGACATTTAAATAAAGAAAGAAATACAAGCCATTATCTGTAAGTCTGGAGGCAGCTGTCAGTTCAGACTGGCATGCCCTTTCTTGTAGTTCTCTTTGACATGTCTTGGGAGCTGGGACCTTAGAATTAATTTTTCTTGGTAGGAGTGTGTGAGAAGAGAGGCCTTGGCAAACTTGTGGTAGGGATCTGTGTTGTGTTTGGGGTACGAAGTCGAAAAGTCTGGGTATACTCAGCAACCCTGCTTACTTCCTTTCAGTATTTAACAGAATTTACACGTATTATGATTATTGGCTTACTTATTACTTATTTCCCTCCATGTTCTCCATTAGAGCCAAAGCCCCATGAGGGCAGGGATGCAGATGTCTCTGGTGTTCACCAGGGTATGTCCATGACTACGTACTTTGCTTGGCTTCTTTGTGCTCATCAAAGATGTGTCCTGTGAATAAACAGAGTTGACACTGACTTGATCAACAGCTAAATCTAAAAGTCTTAGCTTTAGGGAGTTTGTGGATGGAAGAGGTCAACTGAAGGAGGTGGAGTACGCTTCCTACAAGAAGTGACTACTAACCTTGGGTTTGAGCATGTGACTTTACCAGGTAATGATATGCTCCTTGCCAGGAGGGCTGATAGGCACAATATCATATCCACTGAAAACTCATCTCCATTGCAGGATAACCAACTTCTCCGGAAGAGCCAATGGGTAATAGCCCAGCAGGCTTGTCTTCATGCTGGAGACATAGCTATCTGGGTACTGACACTTTAAAGTGTGTCCTACTTCCTTTCTCTCCTTTCCCTTCCCTCCTTTTCCCCAGTAAATATCCTGAGCACTCCAAACTCTGGACACTTTTCTTCCTGTATTATTTTCTTTCTGTGTAACAAATTACCACAAGCTCAGTTATTTAAACCAACACAAATTTATTATCTTAAAATTTCTGCTGGGTTCCTACCTAAGGTTGAAATCAAGGTGTCAGATGGAGCTATGGTCCCATCTAAGGCTTGGGGTTTTCTTCCAAGGCCACATGTAGTTGACAGAATTCAGTTTCTTAGTCCAGGATCCCCACTTTTTTCTTGGTTGGCAACTAGGGCCTGTTCTGACCACCTCAAGGCTGCCTGCCATCCCCTGCTAGATGACCCTCTACACAATGAGGCCATGTGCTCCTTAAGGCCTGGAAGAGAATCTCTATTTAGGACCATTCTGGCCTTTTTAATTTTATTTTTTAGATTTTATTTATCTATTTTTAGAGAGGGGAAGGCAGGGAGAAAGAGAGGGAGAGAAACATCAATGTGTGGTTGCCTCTCATGAGCCCCCGACCAGGGATCTGGCCTGCAACCCAGGCATGTGCCCTAGGCTGGGAATTGAACCAGCGACCCTTTGGTTTGCAGGCCCGCGCTCAATCCACTGAGCTACGCCAGCCAGGGCCACTCTGACCTTTTTAAATAAAGGGTTAAACCAATTAAGTCAGAGCCACCTAGCATAATATTCTGACTGATTACTTCAAGTTCAATTGATTAAGAAACTTATTTATATCTGTAAAATCTCTCCTGCCATACAATGTGACATGATCATAGGAGTAATATCTTATTATATTCACAATTCCCACTCAAGAGGACAGGATTATACAAGGCGTGCACATCAGTGGGCTGGAATTTTGGGGCCCATCTTAGACTTTTATCTGCCCTTTCCTTAGGATTGTTGATTTGTCATGAAGTGGTGCCTGCCTCTTAGGAAAGTATATTCACAAGAAGAGAGGATGAGCTGGACAAGGGCAGAGGTTCGTGAACAGGCTGGTTCTGGTTCTGGAGGGCATTTGGCAATGTCTGGAGACATTTTTTGTCTGTCACAATTGGGACATATGTGCTATTGGCATTGTAATGGGTAGAGGCAAGGGATGCTAAACTCCCACAATACACAAGACAGCTCCACCTGCCCTTACCCAGCAACAAATTATCCAGCCCCAAATGTCAGTAGTGAGGAGGCTGAGAAACCTTGGTCTATGGTACAAAGGAATGAAACTGAGATGTTGTAATGGGGAGGGGGCAGGAGTGGCAGACTAGTGCAGCCACAGGAAATAGAATAATACCTTTTAGAGATGGCTAAGGTGAATAAATATGAATGGTTCTATGCACGGGTTGTGACACAGGGTCTTTATTTAATCAGACATGGAAAAAATACAGGAAGTACCTGGGTAAATACAGGAAAATGAGAAATTTGAAACCTTGAGTCTCCCAGTGTATCTGGGATTTGAGACAAATGGGGTTGCTGCATGAGAATGATAGAAAATTAGCTATTTTAGTCAGAAGAAACAAATAAAATCAACTTATTTTAATAAAATTTAAACATTAACTGTGTTGTAATTTGCTCAAAACATTTTCTAGGTGTTCCTTCCTAGACTTTTGGAGTTAAAAGGGATGTCAAAGATTATCTAGAGCTGGGGTTACAAACTGCAAAGTAAAGGAGTAAAGGATGGAGTAAAAAAGTGAGGGGCCTAATCTAGACTGTGGCTACCTGGAAGGCACCTGCATTGCCTGGGGAAGACACGTTCTCTTCACTCCCTTGGACTACAGGAATGAGAGCTCAGTATTGGCATGTCTGATTTTTCAAATGAAGCTGGGGAGTTGCTTTTTAATTTTAAGTTTCCTAGTTTTCAAATATTGGCAATGGAATTAATCATTATCAATATTACCATCATCAACAACACCATCAGCATCACCACCATCATCATCATAGTCATCCTCATCATTACTCTGAAGGCCAACACTCCATGTCACCTCCAGAATTCTGGGCTGCATCTAACCCTCAGACCATTCACTGTTTTGCAGCCTGATTCTGAGCCAGCAAGAACATTCAGTGTTGGTGACAAGAGAGACCAAGTTACAAGAGATTTAAAAGTTAGCGGTTGATTTCTCACATAAAAGATGCCCAGGGGTGGGCAGTCCAGGGATGGCATGGTGGTCTCCTGAATTGGTTCACCAAGCACCTAAGCTCCTTTATTCTTCAAGAGAAAAGGGAATTGTAGTTGTTGCTCAACTACATTAGTAGTTGAACAACATTAGTATACGTTAGTATTACTTCATCAATATCGAATTTTTACCCAGTCTCTGTTCCATGCCTTTCCATGTGCCCATGAAATTTTTGTTTCAATGTTGAATCGTAATGTTATTTGAGGAGAAATTATAAAAAGCAAATGAACTCCACATGTAGGGTATCAAGAGTGCTCATAGCACAACTGAAGTGAGGCAGCTGGAACATCTCTGACCATGTGCATCCAGGCAGTGACCACTGCACCATGACAGCTGTCTGGCTGACGTTGACTCTAAGACAAATCTTGATTTTAGAGATGTCACACTGTGGGAAAAAAAAGTGTCTTAGAATCAACAAAATGGTTTCCTTTTTAAAAAATGTGGGGTCACCTCTAAGGATAAAATCTACTCAGAAACCGTGGATACTAGACCCCTATCCCTGCCACCCATTTCATTTTTTACTACTTTTATTTCTCTCTGTGTTTTCATTTTTTTCTAAGTAGCACAGTTCACCTAGTTCCTGGTTTTAGGTGGCTCCTTGGTATTTGCAGTTTCTGCAAAGGTTCAAATCCTAGCTTTGCCACTCAGAACAAAATAGTAATAATTGTACCTTCTTTCTGGGGTTGGTCTGCAGGTAAAATTAAATACATGCAGCCCTGGCTTGTGTGGTTCCATGGATTGAGTGCTGGCCTATGAACCAAACGATAGCCAGTTTGATTCCTAGTCAGAGAACATGCCTGGGTTGCAGGCCAGGTCCCCAGTAGAGGGCATGTGAGAGGCCACTACACATTAACATTTCTCTCCCTCTCTTTCTCCCTCCCTTCCACTCTCTTTAAAAAATAATTAAATAAAATCTTAAAAAAAAAAGAAAGCGAACTTCATGAACTTAAAGAAAAATAAATACATGGATATGTAATGTTGTTAGCACAGTGCTTGACATAACGGTAACTTAATAAATGTTAGGTTCTTTTTCTCTTTACAGAAGCTCTTCAATTAATTCATTTTCTGTTTCCTTTATTCATTGGGGAAAATCCCCAAAGCTCACAACATAGGGATTGTGATCCCACTTATCTGAGCTCATCTGTTCTTTCCAATTAAATTAAGCTTTTTTTTCTGCCAGCTCACTGGTGTTCAACATTTTAGCAATGGAGGTTTATCTTTTTATCTGAAGTATATCTCTAGTTTGCCTTTCATTAGTGTTCTTTCATTAAAGAACATTAAGACGTTCTTTTCTCCCAGGTAACGTAGAATGTCACCAGGCACTTATTTCTTACAATGGCTGGTTATTAGATGTTTTCTTGGGATAAGATTTGAAGAGATGGAAGATCCAGAGGACACTGAAAAACTAAAGGGAGAAAGAGGCTTGAGGAAGATGGGGCTGGGAATCTGGGAAGCTAAGGTGACTTACTCACTCAGTGACTTTCACAGACGGCTGCTGTTCATGGGGCACACACAGACTTCTTTTTCTTAATTCCTTTAATGTGGTAGACTCTGGCCCGAAGAGTTTGTGTGTTGTGACTGAAGACGAAAACAAATGCACAAGCTACAGCAATCCTGTGGAGAAAAAAGGAAGGTACAGTACTTCTAAGATGAGAGTCCTGCGGCTGCTTCTCTCAAGTGGAGGGCACCTTGGCCACTCTCTCAAGGGGAGAGCACATTGACCCTTGCCTGGACAAGCTTTTATTATTTTTCTTAGGTCTTACATCAAAGAAGGATTTATTATCTATTACATTAAATATTGTTGTCTACATTTTAGGTATAATCAAAGAAATGAAAATAACAAATGCAGAAGGGAAAAGTGGTGAGCTGATTAGCTCTGTCCTTGGGAAAATTCACACAGGCTTTGGAAACTACCTTGAAGATAGACAATAAACATCTACTCTTTTAGACCACGGTGAGGAAGTTTTAGCAAGAGCAAGCCATTAACAGTCTGAATGCGTTTTCTAGGCCTGATTCCCATGGGAAAACCCAGTCTGAGGGTCTGGCTCCTGCCCATCTTATTGCTTCTGTAGGTTTTCCATACAGAGCTGAGTCACATTTGTCAGACCAAAACAAAGAGGTTCCCTACAATTTAATCCTCCATTATTTCTTCCTTCTTGCTATCCTTAAGATTACATCTTGTTCTCTTTATAACTTCTTGAAGTAACCATTCTGTTCTTTATTTTTCAAATGCTATGTATTGGCCCTTGAGAATAGGTTTGTTTACATCTACCTTGATGTATATTATCCTTTTATTTTTCTCTAAATGCTTATAACTTTTAGTTTGTTTCTTTTTCTATTTTTTTGTTTCTTCCTTCTCTTCACTTTTGTATCACTGTGGTCTTTTCCCCCTCACTGTTATGATCACCTATAAGAAATGCTTATTCTATATTATCACTTTTATTTAATAAGTTAAAGCCTAGTGTGTGCCAGGCAAATTAGATGATAAAAATTTAAAAAGGCAGAAACATCCACTGATCTTCCATTTATTGGGGAAATGAGCATTAAATAAATCATCACCTAGAAAAAAAACATGTGGGGAATAAATGCTAGTGGGAATGCCCACAGCTTGGCAAGAAACTGGAACAGAGGGTTCATTTTGTGGGTAAGTGGGGATGGGGAGGAGGATTGTGCCAGGGTAGGAGTGAGGCCTGAGCTGAGATGAGAAAATGAACCTGCAGGGACTGAGTCATGACATGGTGGATGAGTGACACTGAACTAGTGAGGATAAGGAGGGAGGGCAGGAGGAGGATGGCACAGCATGTACAGTGGCTCAGGGGCTGGAGTTAAGAACTCGAGAGGGAAAGCTATGTATGGTAGAGCTACAGTTGCAGGGAGAGACAGGACCTGTGGGTCCTGCAGGTACCGTTAATGATTTTGGTCTTCATTCTAAGGCCATTAAATGGTCTTGATTAAGACTGTGTTTCAAAGAAAAGTTTCTGTTTTTTAGAAATTTCAGGTCAGATCCATTTTTGAAAAAGCTCTCCCTAGCTGTTGTGCTGGGAACATATTAGAGGGGCAAATATGGGTGTGAGAAAGCCAGTCAGGAGGGCCCTGTGGGTCTAGGGGAGATAATGGCAGCTTGGACCAGGCTGGAGTTTGTGAGAACATGAGAATGGAATGGATCTGGGGGACCTGTGTGGGAGAACCAATAGAGTTTAATGAATGTTAGCTGGGGAATGACCATGACAGAGAGAAGGGGGCCTGGCTGCTTCAAGATTTCTGCCTGGGTATCTTCTGGTGCAGTGGTGGGTTGGCTAGGATTAAGGACAGCTACTACACCTGCCACTGCCAGGATGGGGGCAAAGCAAGCTCTGTGGAGATGGATTTGTCTTAGTGGTTATCTCTCTCTATCTCCATAGCCTGGTGTCTTTTTGCTGTTTTGAAGTTCAGTTCCCTGGGATCTGATTTGATGTGTTTCTGAACTGGACACACCCTGAACAGCCCTGATGCAAAGTCAAGTAGAACCAGATGTCTAACAAGCTCCTGGCACCAAAAGGCTCATTTAAAACTGGATCAAGGGCCAGGACAGTTTGGGTGAGTACTGGGGGTTTTGAAGTGTTGGCCACATGAGATGATGTTTAGAAAGTTTCTTGTCAAATGGCATTGAACTGCTTAAGAGAAAGGCTTCCCTCTCATCCTTATCTTTGTTACATCTGCAGTGACAGCTGGGGGTGTGGCAGGGCCCTAATGTCTGCGTTCATGAAAATTTAATTCTCTGACAATGGGCACCCAGCCTTACTCTGAGCAGGGTTGGACAGAGACGGCCAGGGCTCCATTTGTGAGAAGGGGTGGGGAACAGCCCCTCACTGGAGCAGTTGGAGGAGGGCATGTATGAGTGCCCCTGAGGGATGCAGCAGAGGGTAGTCCTGACTTTGGCAGTGTCAACTATAGCAGGTGTACCAACAGTGGCATGTGTAGTCTCAGTGGGTACATTAACCATGGTTTTCCTTTTCTGTATTGTGATGATTTGACATCCAGGGCCTTGCTGACTTTGTAGGGACTGCCCCTCTAGGGTTAGCTTATTTCCTAAGACAAAACCTCATCTGGGGACACAATTTTAAAACATAAACCAACTGCTCCCGAGTGTACACCCCAACCACCACCTTCATCAGACTTCCACATTCTGGGCCACTGTTCACCATCACTAATATCCCAGGCCCTGGTGTCAGACACCAGGGACAGAACCTTCACTCAAGAGCACACAAATGACTCAGACAACACAATCTGAGGTTTGCTGACCTTGACTGGTAGGCTTCTTCCCATAGAAACCAATGTAAAGGCTCTTGCCCAAAGTTCCTCTAGCTCCTCTGTCTCCTTACTGACTCTGCTGCTGACTCCCCTCCCACTCCATGAACTAACTGGTGCCCCTTCCTCTTGGGAACAATAAGGAACAAACTATATTATGAGTGGCAGTTGTCTTCTGATCTGTTGGCTTTAAGGTACCTCAAATGTTCTGTTAGTACTTTGTATTTTAGAATGGGGGAAATAAGGGTTTCATAACATAAAAATGGTTCATTCAAGGTTTTCCTTTGAGCCTCATGTCTACTTACAGGTGTCATAGGGGAGGGTGTCATTTATTGGCTCTTATAGATAGATGAATATAATCTGAGTTGTGGCCATTTTTGACATGACCCCCAAATTCCTTGATACTCTTCCCATTGAGAAGTGGGGTTTATGGCCCCTTCTCTCAAGTCTGGGATGGTTTGTGATAGCTTTGACCAATGGAGTTGGGCAGAAGTGATGCTAATAACTTCAAGGGAGGGTAAGGAAATGCCTTACAACTGTCTCTTGTCATCTTCAGACATGTGAATGTGGGGGAAGTCAGATACCATGTAGCATATCTGAGAAAACTGAGCCTGCTATGCCGGATAGGACACATGGAGGCCAGCCTTCCTCTAATTCATGATTCATAAAATCATGAGCAAGTTACAATAGCTGTTTTAAGCTACCAATGTTTGGGTTCATATGTTATTCAGTGATAGTACACTTATGTTGCACTTACTGTAGGCCAGGTATTATATTAAGCACTTTATATACATTATTTCATTTGATATTATTAACAACACTATAAGGCAAGCATTATGCTCCTCATGTACACATGAGGAAGTTAAGGTTCAGAGAGGTCCAGTGGCTAAACCAAGGTCACACAAAACTTGGTATGCAGTATGTCAAGAAAGCCAGGGCTATCTGGGCTCTAAAATATGTTGTCACTTTTGGGAAAAATACTGAAGAGTCTGTCATCTTTAAGGCAAGGCTCCTAGGAATGCTGCCATAGAAATTTCACTATTTGCCCAGAATTATCTAGAAAGTTACAAATGTTATGTCTGTGTTATTTACTTTTTATTTAACACTTTGCTCTCTCACATGCATACCATAGGCACTGTTTTAGTCCTTTAGTTATAGGCTATAAAGCAGGATTTGAGGTTTAGTTCATCTGGATCTCAGTTTAAATGAGCTAATCCATGTCCTCCCCCAAATGGATCTTATAGGATAAGATTCTGGAGAGTGGAGATGCCTTTGGGTCACTCCCTGTTTGCTTCTGATGCAAGGATCTTCACAGATGAGGGACAACATACCCACATCACCATGTTAAGGGTGGAACAGTGTGTGGCACCATAGTGAGTGCTTAATAAATATTGGTGAACGAATGAACCAATGAATGGAAGGAGTTTTTAAATTTAGTAATGTTTCCTACAGATCATTTTAAATTAATGATATTATATGAATATTGAGATTACCTAACACAAAGAGCCTTCCTTTTGGGTCCCATTTTGGGATGGAGGGACTCTCACAGGCCATTTAAATCACATCATAGAGACAGCTCTCTTCTTTCCTCTGTCTCTCTTTGCAGCCTGATGGTTATGGAGCAGAGGTCCACCACTACATTGAGTCTCTGCAGTTGTCCCTGCACTAGGGTCTCCCTCCCTTGCTACCCTGAGGGAAGCCCTTTATATAGCCTCTCACACTCCCCTCCCTCAGAGAATGGGCCACTGGGGCTTAGAACAGTACTGGCCTGCCAGGGGAGTAGGGACAGATGGAACAGGCTTTTTTAGAGGCAGGAGAAGTAGAAGGTACCTGTGTGCCCATGGCAGGGGACAGTCATGTGTGGTACTGCATTTGTCAAGGGAGCAGAAGCATGGATTTAGAGCAGCTTCTGAGGTGGGTTCCTTGTGTTGGGGAGGGTGTGATGAAAGCTCACATGCCAGTTCACTGACATCTTTCTAATAACTGGCAATACAGGGCCTTCATTTTCAAGACCAGGTTGGGCAATTGCAGACACCAACAATGATAAAAATAGCTATTATGTATTGTGCTTATGCATATTGTGTGCCAAACATGCTGCACCCATGGTAAAGAATTTTCATGACTCACATACAATTTTCATGACTTAGAATCACATTTTATAGATAGGGAAACTAAAACTCAGAGAGTTTAAGTCACTTAGCCAAGACCACACAGCTATGAAGTGGTGGAGCTGGCATTTGAGTCTAAGTTTTCACTCATTCATCTAACCAGTATTTATTGAGTTCTTAGTGTGTATGCTCCATGTACTGATATAACACTGGGAATATCTAGTGGCAGAAAGTCGCTACTGTTATATTCTCTTTTTTAGGTAGTATTCACTCTTTTTTAAAAAAGATTTTATTTATTTATTTATAGAGAAGTAAAGGGAAGGAGAAAGAGAGAGAGAGAAATACCAATGTGTGGTTGTCCTTCACATGTCCCCAGCTGGGGACCTGGCCCACAACCCAGGCATGTGTCCTGACTGGGAATCGAACCTGCAGCCCTTTGATTTGTAGGCCTGCACTCAATCCACTGAGCTACACCAGCCAGGGCATTTTTTAGGTAGTATTCACTCTTTAGTATTATTGTTTACATTTAAAGCATAGTCCTATTATTTAACATGATCTTAGAAATGAGTGTTATTTCAGAGTTGAAACTCTCTGAATGTAATATTGAAGAAAATCTAAACATTCTGCCATATCTTGAATAATATTAATTTAAACAGTGTATTGAGGTTTCCTATACTGCAGCAACTTTGGGAAATTGTGGGAGGATAAAAATACTCATATTTCCAGAATCTTCTTCATTTATCTCAGGTTTAGACTCCGTACTGTTAGCTTTCAGCCCTCTTGTCTAGGAATGGTAGTATAAAGATACAGACAGAAGTGCTATATGGGGTTATATGTGCCACTTCTTGTTTGCAATGTTTTCTTTGTAGAATGAAAAAGAAACAATTGACTGCTGTTATATTCTAGTAAGGAGAGAAACAACAAATTAGTAAGGAGAGAAACAACAAACTGGGAGACATGTCGACAAACCAGCAGAGTATTCCTTGTTTTAGATAAGCCTCGTAAAAGATGTGAGTGGGAGTGAGCTGAAAGCAAGTGATTGGAGACATTGGTGAGGCAGACATTAACACCTGTGTGTTCTCTTTTCTGAAGGCCAGGCCATGTCTTGGTTTTGCAAATGGTATTATGGCCTGGGTTTGACAAGGGCATCGCTGTTGGACAAAATGAGGAATCTATAGATGTTCTGGCAGAGTGGATGCTGGACTCAGAGTCTAGACCTGGATTCTGGTCCTAACTTTGCTGTTGATTTGCAGTCTTTGGCAAGGAGGTCAGCCTCTCTGAATCTCAGCTCTGTAGTGGTATCTATTGTTCCTAATGAGAAGGGCAGTGTGAGAATAGCTGTACTGCACCCCTAAGGTATCCTAAGAGTCTGGGACATCCTTTCCCTCCACTCTCTTTTTGGATTAATTGGTCTGTCTTCATAATAGGCTAGGGGGAAACAGACCACAGAGAGTGAATACCACTTGCTATTCACTTGGTTCTCCTGAGCCTACTCTTCCCATCCTCCTGTCCTAGTGGCACTGGAGACATGCTCTCTGTTGCCATTGATAGCAGCTTGATATTAAGCTGCTCCTTTGTCACAGCAGGGTTTAATGCACTCTCCATTCTTGGCACTCAGTGGCCTGGCAGTCCCCTGTTGCCTCTTCCTCTATCAGAAACCTCCACACTCTCTTGCCTTTGTCACTCCCATTCTTGCTCAATGTGCTTGAAAGAGTTATCCTTTTAAGCACATGTGCCCCTGCAAATCCATTTCCCCACTGGCCCCTTTTAGCTCTGTTGGGAGCAACCTGTTGGTTTTTCCAAGATGTTAGGTACATTGTCTCTGATAGCCCACTGCCTCCCCCACCGCTTTGTCCCCTCTCCCTTCACAGGATTGTGTATGGTAAGAATTCCCCAGACAGAAATTCCATTTTCTGCTGCTTGGGTTGGTCCCTGGATGTGTGTACCCACAAATCTTGTCCATCTTGGCATTCTTTTTCCTTCTACTGACTTCTCCTTTGTTGTAAACTCCAGACAGACAGAAGGGTGTCTTGTGTTGTAATGGCAGACCTCTGTGCTGTAAATTTACATGACTCAGAAGCTCTAGGAAGGAGCCTTGTGATACGTACGTCTGTCTCTGTGTGTGTGGTGTGTGCATCTATAAAAAGACAGGTGTTGGATATAGATGATAGACTGACAGACAGAATTTGTTCAGAAAGCTGTAAATATATGGGAGCAATATCTCAGAGGTTTGTGGAAAGAAGAAGCCTCTTGCATTTTCCTCCCCTCTGTCCCACTCTCTCTACTGTCCTTTTGAGATATACCCTTCTGTATTCACACAGCTAATGTGCTGAGGAGTGGTTATTCAGACCTAGATCTTTCATTTATTCTATATATTTATTGAGCCTGTGCTAAGATCCAGGAACTTTACAAGATTCTTGTAGAAGCCTGTTTGTTGGTATTGGTATAAGAGTTCTTGTTTCAAATTGTGAGTAGGTAGGAATATGGAACAAAATATTGGAGCTTTGTACAAAGAAGGGCTCACCCTGCTACTGGCCTCTTCCTTACCACACACATTCTGTCTGCTGTCACTGAATCTTTCTCTCCCCACACACAGGAATTAATAGTTGTACCTTTCACTTGTCTGCCTCCCCAACTAAGCCATCAGCTCTCTGATAGCCAGCATGTCTGCATCCTTGAATCCAGCCTTGTACCTTACCTATAACAAGTGCTTACTAATCGTTGAGACCAGAATTTCTTCATTTTTGGGAAGAGAATTATATTTATTTTATTTTGGTGTTGTTCAAGTACAGTTACCTGCCTTTCCCCCACCCCACCACTCTCCCCCACCCCAGCCATCCCACCTGCTTCCCCTAATTCTACCTCCCCCCTGATTTTGTCCATGTGTCATTTATAGTTCCTGAAAACCCTTCACCCTTTCCCCCCCATTATCACTTCCCACATCCTCTCTGGCTCACTGTCAGTTTCTTCTTAATTTCAATGTCTCTGGTTATATTTTGCTAGCTTGTTTGTTTTGTTAATTAGGTTCTACTTAAAGGTGAGATCATATAGTATTGGTATTTCACTGCCTTGCTTATTTCACTTAGCATAATGCTCTCCAGTTCCATCCATGCTGAAAGGGTAGGAGCTTCTTCTTTCTTTCTGCTGCATAGAATTCCATAGTGTAAATGTACCATAGTTTTTTGATGCACTCATTTACTGATGGACACTTAGGTTGCTTCCAGTACTTGGTTATTGTAAATTGTGCTGCTATGAACACTGGGGTGCATACATTCTTTTGGATTGGTGTTTCAGGGTTCTTAAGATAGAATCCCAGCAGTGAAATTGCTGGGTCAAAAGGTGGTTCCATTTAGAGTTTTCTGAGGAAATTCCATACTGTTTTCCACAGTGGCCGCACAACAATAGTGCATTAAGGTTCCCTTTTCTCCACATCCTCTCCAACACTTGTTGTTTGTTGATTCGTTTATGATGGCAATTCTCACCTGTGTGAAGTGATATCTCATTGTGGTTTTAATTTGCATCTCTCTGATGGCTAGTGGTGCTAAGCACCTTTTCATATATCTCTGGACCCTTTGTATGCCTTTCTTGAGAGGTGTCTGTTCAAGTCCTTTGCCCATTTTTTAATTGGGTATTTTGTCTTCCTAGAGTGGAGTTGTGTGAGTTCTTTATATATTTTGGAGATCAAACCCTTATCTGAAGTATTATTGGCAAATATGTTTTCCCATATAGTTGGTTCTGTTTTCATTTTAATGCTATTTTCTTTAGCTGTGCAAACACTTTTCATTTTGATGAGATCCCATTTGTTTATTCTTTTCTTTATGTCCCTTGCTTTAGGGGACATATCCATGAAGATGTTGCTGCATGGGATGTCTGAGATTTTCCTGCCAATGTTTTTCTCTAGGACTTTTATGGTGTCATGACTTATATTTGAGTCTTTTTAAAAAAAATATATTTTGATTCTGGAAGATGGCGGCCTTGTTGGAGGAATTGTGATCCCCTTCCCCAGTGAACAGGGGAGAATTTGGCCGATCTGAGGAGGAACAGAGCAGGAGACCACCGATATCGCTACATTTATGAAAATAGGACATCAAAAGTTATCCAGACATTGAATAAACGACAGTAAGAGGACTGCTTCGGGATAATAAGGGCCCTGGGATAGGCGCGGAGAGTGCAGGCTGGTGCTCCTGGGTCTGTCTCGGGGCACCTAGAAGAGCGGAGTCGCTGCTACCTCCCAGGACAACAAGGATTGAGAAGCAGAAGCGCAGGGGTTGTGGGCACCCGCAAACTTCCCAGGGAACAGTGAGTATCCCAGTCTGCTGGACCAAGGGAGGCCTTGCTGCGCGCACCTGCACCCCCAACCCAGTGAGTGTGTGGTTTTGGGGAAGACTGAGACACCACAGCTGTGAACAAGGGAAGGGCTTCTGGAGCTGGGGTGATTTTGAGTGGGCACGCACCCTGCTGGGATATCTGACTCTCAAACGGTGAACTAAGAAAAGACACAGCGCTTCATGGATTCCTGGGGCCCATGGCGGTGGCAAAGGGAAGTCTGCAACCCCTTCCAAGCCCTGGGGGGTGCACCGTGAACCCGGAGGAGAGGTGAGTGCTTCCCATGAATGTAGAGCCAGTGGTGGAGAAGTTGGGGGAGGGGCGCAACCCCTTGTCATCTCTGGAGCTTTCGTCCTAAGCCCAAACAGTGATTGTTTCTGGGAAAAGTGGGTGGCCAGCCCTGAGACTGACTGAGTTCTGTCTGAGAAGGGTGAAAAGCATTCTAACCTCCCCTCAGCCTGCTTGAGCGGGCAAAAGCAGAAAAACTGGTTTGGCCAGTCAGAAACCAACAAGAGGTTTTTTTGTTTCTTGTTTTTTCTGTGTGTGTGTGTGTGTTTTCTTCTTCTTCCATTTCTTTTTCTTTCTTTCTTTCTTTCTTTCTTTCTTTCTTTCTTTCTTTCTTTCTTTCTTTCTTTCTTTCTTCTTTCTTTCTTTCTTTCTTTCTTTCTTTCTTTCTTTCTTTCTTTCTTTCTTTCTTTCTTTCTTTCTTTCTTTCTTTTCTTCTTTTCCCCTCATCCCACTGTTGTTGTTTGATTGTTTGATTTTATCTTGTTTTTGTTTATTAAGCAACTTTTTATTTTTTAACTCATTATTTTTATATCACTCAATTCCTTATGTTTCTCTTCCATCCATCCTAGTGCTATTACTTCCACTCCAAATCTATCTTTCCTGCAATCCATCTTCTGTTTTTGTTTGTTTGTTTTTGTTTTGTTTTTTTTTGTCTGCAAATTACTGCAAAATTTATATTATATTTTTCTCTCTTTTCTGACATTTTTTATTTCAATATTTTTTTGGTATTTTTTTTTCTGTCTGTATAATCTTCTTTGCTTGGCTGGTTATACTGTCGTTT
The DNA here is from genome assembly GCA_004024845.1 of Tonatia bakeri. Classification (NCBI taxonomy): domain Eukaryota; kingdom Metazoa; phylum Chordata; class Mammalia; order Chiroptera; family Phyllostomidae; genus Tonatia; species Tonatia bakeri. Next base: position 15,699 of record PVIA01017037.1, read on the forward strand.
GATAGGTTTCCCGTGTTATCTCATTCACAGTGTGTTGATAGTTTACTGTCCCTCACTTGGGTTCCATTAGTACACCACTCAAGACTCTATACTCATTCTTGTTATCTAGATCTCATAGAATCTGCCACAAGATTGTTGCTTTGATATTACTGTAAATAAGACTTATTCCATACACTTGTAAATACAACTTAACACCCCTCACAGATCTCAGCTCACTTCGCAATTTCCTAAAATCTATTAATGTAGGGGTTATCTCTATTCTTTTACACACTACTCCTATTTACTATTCTTTATTCCCACCTTACCTCAGAATCTGACTTCCTGCAGACTCACAGCTTTCTAGATCCAACTAGCAACCATTTCCTCCCCACTAAGAGTCTTATCTTCTTTCCATACTTCTAAAACATGGATAGTGGGGTGGAAGATCACGGTTAACACTATACATAGCCAAAGGATCTCCCATCTCTTCTCTACTGGCTGCTACTATAAATATCATAGAATACTGGTTTGCTGTCTTAACCCATTTTGCCTTACTCCTCCAACTGATCACAAAAAAGAGTAGGGGGAAGCTGTGAACACCAGGATACCCGAAAGAGACTACACCACGGAATCTCACAGGTATTCTACCATAGAAGTTCACACCATAAACACAAGGAACCAGAACAGACCAAGTTAAGAAACAGAGGTTAACAAGAAGACTCTCAGGAACAATGAGAAGACAAAGAAACAATCTGCAAATGAAGGGAAAGGAGGAAGCCTCAGAAGGAATGCTCCAGAAACTACAGGGAAGCTACAATGATCTCACTGCAAACTATATCAAAATGAAAAAGGAAATAGAAACTATCAACAAAGGCCAAGAGGAAATGAAGAATACAATTTCTGAACTGAAGAACACAGTAGGAGGAATCAAAAGCAGGATCAATGAAGCAGAATATCGGATCAGTGAATTTGGAGGACAAAGTAGAAAAAAACATCCAGAAAGAACAAGAAAAGGAAAAGAGGCTCAGAAAAAATGAAGAGGGATTAAGAGAAATGCAAGACAATATAAAACGTCATAATATCCATATAATAGGGATACCAGAAGGAGAAGAAGATGAGCAAAGGATAGAAAACCTACTTGAAAAAGTAATGATGGAAAACTTCCCCAATTTGATGAGAGAAAAAGTCACACAAATCCAGGAAACACAAAG
>PVIA01017038.1:0-16861 GCA_004024845.1 Tonatia bakeri
TGGGTTATCTGTTAGGCTGGAAGGCGCTTGTGTTAAGGAGGCCTTGTCTCTCTTATCCTTTCGTACTGGGAGAGGCGTAGAATAGATAGAAACCGACCTGGATTACTCCGGTCTGAACTCAGATCACGTAGGACTTTAATCGTTGAACAAACGAACCTTTAATAGCTGCTGCACCATTTGGATGTCCTGATCCAACATCGAGGTCGTAAACCCTATTGTCGATATGGACTCTTAAATAGGATTGCGCTGTTATCCCTAGGGTAACTTATTTCGTTGATCAAAGGTTTTGGATCAATGTATGTATTGTGGCTTTGACTTGTGGGTCTAGGCTTGTAATTTACTCGGAGGGTGTTTTGTGCTCCGAGGTCACCCCAACCTAAATTGTTAACCTATTTGAGGCTAGTTTGTTCCTTTTGGTTGTTAATGTATTGCTCTTAGGTTAATTAATTAAAGCTCCATAGGGTCTTCTCGTCTTATTTTGGTATTCCCGCCTCTTCACGGGAAGGTCAATTTCACTGATTGGGAGTAAGAGACAGTAGAATCCTCGTGTGGCCGTTCATACAAGTCCTTATTTAGAGAACAAGTGATTATGCTACCTTTGCACGGTCAGGATACCGCGGCCGTTAAACGTATGTCACTGGGCAGGCAGGGCCTCTAATACTTGTGATGCTAGAGGTGATGTTTTTGGTAAACAGGCGGGATTCGTGTTTGCCGAGTTCCTTTTACTCCTTTTAATCTTTCCTTTAAGGGGCATTCCTGTGTTGGGTTAACGTTGAATGGGTAAAAGAGCTTGTTGTTTGGCTTGCTTTTTGTACGTTAACTATCAATGGGTATTCGTTTTGATATACACTTATGCGTGGAGAATTTGATTCTTGTTACTCATATTAACAGTGTTTTCTCTATATAGTTATAGAGTAGTCCAGTTTTAGTTCTAGGAGTTGGTAGTTTTTTTGGAATTGAGATGGTTAGGTTGTTGAGCTTGAACGCTTTCTTTATTGGTGGCTGCTTTTAGGCCAACTATGGTTTGGTTTTTGTACTTACTCTCTAGATAAGGTTGTAGTCTGTGTCTGAAGGGCTGTTCCCTTTCAGACTATGTTTTAAGTCTACAGTTAAATTGGAGGTTTGTTAGGTAGACTTAAAGTTGAACTGAAGTTCTTTTCTGGACAACCAGCTATCACCAGGCTCGGTAGGCTTGTCACCTCTATTTATAAGTCTTTTCACTATTTTGCTACATAGATGAGTTTGCTCTGCAAGGCTGCTTATAAATAGCTCGTCTGGTTTCGGGGTTGCTAACTTAAGGTCTCTTTGCTAGGTTATTCTGGTTAAATCATTATGCAAAAGGTACAAGGGGTAAACTTTGCTGTTTATTGCTTTGGTATGTTTCTTTCATCGTTCCCTTGCGGTACTTTCTCTATAGCGCCCTGTTAAAATTTCTATCTCCTATACTTTAGTGATATAGTAAATGTTTTGTTTTAATTGGTTTTGGTAGTTGTATTTTGTTGGTTTGGGGCTAGGTACGGCTCAAAGTAGTCATTATGAATGATATCTTCTAGGTGTAAGCTAGATGCTTTGGGTTAAGCTATACTTTGGGTTATCCAAGCGCACTTTCCAGTACGCTTACCTTGTTACGACTTGTCTCCTCTGGTAATGTGTAGTTTGAGTTAATAGGTTTAGGGTTAACTTTGAGTTATTTGAGGAGGGTGACGGGCGGTGTGTGCGTGCTTCATGGCCTAATTCAGTTAAGCACTCTATTCTTAGCTTACTGCTAAATCCACCTTTAGATCCTGATTTCACAGGAGCTTTCGTGTAAAAGATTATAAATGGCCTAGTTATAGGAAATGTAGCCCATTTCTTTCCAACTCATGGGCTACGCCTTGACCTAACGTTTTTATGTATTATGGTTGGGCTTACTGTGGTTCCTTTTTAGGGTTTGCTGAAGATGGCGGTATATAGGCTGAGTTGGCAAGAGTTGGTGAGGTTTATCGGGGTTTATCGATTATAGAACAGGCTCCTCTAGAAGGATATGAAGCACCGCCAAGTCCTTTGAGTTTTAAGCTTTGGCTGGTAGTACTCTGGCGAAGAATTTTGTTATGTTGATTCTTTGGGTTTATGGCTAAGTATAGTGGGGTATCTAATCCCAGTTTAGGTCTTAGTTGTCGTGTATTCAGAAAATTTAAAGCTACCTTCGTGGTGGGGCTTACAGTGACTGGGGCTTTTTACAGCGTAGTTGTAGTTTGGCTTTAGTTATATTAATGTTCTTAAACACGTTTTACGCCGTGGATCTGTTAGTTAGGGTTAATCGTATGACCGCGGTGGCTGGCACGAAATTTACCAACCCTTAGGTTAGCATAACTTAGTCGAACTTTCGTTTATTGCTTAATTTTTATCACTGCTGTTTCCCGTGGGGGTGTGGTTGAGCAAGGCGTTATGAGCTACTTTAGAGTGTGCTTGATACCTGCTCCTTTTTGTCGGAATATAGTGACTTATGGGGCATTCTCACTGGGATGCTGATACTTGCATGTGTAGTTTTGCTAACAACTAATAGAAAGGCTGGGACCAAACCTGTATGTTTATGGAGTGTTATAAACTCATCTAGGCATTTTCAGTGCCTTGCTTTATAGGTTAAGCTACATTAACGTTTCATTTAATAGACATATGGAGAGAAAATAAAAGGGAGAATTGACAGATCTAGGGATATGTCTGTCTAAGGAAAATAAATTCCTTAAAGTGATAGCGTTCGATTAGTACGGGTTGATGGGAGATTATTTTGCTTAAATAAGTAGTGTTGGCTACTTGTTTAATAAGTTAAGTTTATTATGTGCTTTGTATTGTCCTTGTTTTTGGGGTTTGGCAAGGTTATAATATACACTGTGCAGAGGCTTAACGGGGGGTAGGGGGGTTTGTCGACTTGAAAGAACAAGTACTTGCTATCCGCGCGTGTATGCGTGCGTGTGGGTGTGTGTGGGTGTGTGTGCGTACGTGGGTGTGCGTACGTGGGCGTAGGTGTGTGCGTGTGCGTGCGTGGGTGTGCGTACGTGGGTGTAGGTGTGTGCGTGTGCGTGCGTGGGTGTGCGCACATGGGTGTAGGTGTGTGCGTACGTGGGTGTGCGCACATGGGTGTAGGTGTGTGCGTACGTGGGTGTGCGCACATGGGTGTAGGTGTGTGCGTACGTGGGTGTGCGCACATGGGTGTAGGTGTGTACGCACCCGGGTGGATATAGGTAAGGTTATGTCCTTAGATCATGAACTCTATAATACCATCGAGTTCACGACCATGAGAGACAAGGATTATGCTCAACTCAACAGGTCTTATGCCCTTGCTTCATTGACTTCATGCCCTGCTTCCTCATTATGGGGGTGGAGAAGGTACATTAAGAAGCCCAGCTTGACGGAAATGCTCCTGAACCCCGGCCTTCCCACGGCCTTAGCTGAGTCCAAGCATACCCCAAAAAAAAATCTTACTAAAGGCATGACAGAACAGTTATGCCGCGGCATGGGCTGATTAGACATTAATCCATCGTGATGTCTTATTTAAGGGGAACGGATGGGCGATTCTAAGGTTGTATGGCCCTGAAGCAAGAACCAGATGCCGTTTACGACCCAAGTTAGAAACCCCCAAGTTAAATGGGCCTGGGACAAGAAGAGGGACACTGATTGGGCGGGTTGCTGGTTTCACGGAGGTAGGTAGATCAAGGGACACAATTTGGTTGTGGATAGTCATGTCTGCGAGAATTAACGTAATATAATGGTGTATGTACGACCAATAAATAGTATGTACTCTAGCTGATCAATCATTAGATAATTGTTTTGATTATTCATGTGATTAGTTAATATTATATCCAATTTTATATACTTATGTGTTAGTTACATTAATTCATATGTACTTGCTTAATATTCATGAGGATAATAATTTAATGTACTATTATACATATATGTACTTATTAATAATGAGGTAGTAAGATTTATGCACGAATAACATAGGCAGGGAGTAGTTTAAGTAGAACTTCAGCTTTGGGTGCTGGAAGTAGGACATAGTGTCTTCTCCTTGAGTCTATGGGGAGTTTCATTCCCTTCTTTGGTTTACAAGACCAAGATATTGATTATACTACATGGACCTTCATTTTAGGAGGTAGTTTTCTATAGTGCTAGCTAAGGGTATAAGTACTAGTAGAATTAGAAAGTATAGGATTGATGCTGATTGGCCAATGATAATGTAAGGGTGTTCAACTGGTTGGCCTCCGATTCATGTTAATGTGAGTAATACTGCTACAAGTAGTCAGAATAAGCATTGGCTAAGGGGCCGGAATATCATGCTTCGTTGTTTGGATATATGGAGTATTGGAATAATGGCTAGGATGAGAATGGATAGGATTAGGGCTAGAACTCCTCCGAGTTTATTGGGAATAGATCGTAGGATTGCGTAGGCAAAAAGGAAATATCATTCTGGTTTAATATGTGGAGGGGTATTGAGGGGGTTAGCTGGTATGTAGTTGTCTGGGTCTCCTAGAAGGTCTGGGGAGAATAGGACTAGTGTTGATAGAGTGGTTAGTATGATTGCAATGCCTAGGATGTCTTTAATGGTATAGTAAGGGTGGAATGGGATTAGGTCTGGGTCTGATGGAATGCCTGTGGGGTTGTTGGATCCAGTTTCGTGTAGAAATAGTAGGTGGACTATTACTAGGGCTGATACTAGGAATGGTAGAAGGAAGTGAAAGGCGAAGAATCGGGTGAGGGTGGCTTTGTCTACGGAGAAGCCGCCTCAGATTCATTGGACTAGATCTGTTCCGATGTAGGGGATAGCAGAGAGAAGGTTGGTAATGACTGTAGCTCCTCAGAAGGATATTTGTCCTCATGGTAGTACGTAACCTATAAATGCGGTAGCTATAACTGCAAATAGGAGAAGGATGCCTACGTTTCATGTTTCTGAGAATATGTAGGATCCGTAGTAGAGTCCTCGGCCCACATGTATATAAAGGCAGATAAAGAATATGGATGCTCCGTTGGCATGGGTGTAGCGTAATATTCAGCCGTAGTTGACGTCTCGGCAGATATGTGTTACAGAGTTGAATGCTGTAGCTGTGTCGGATGTGTAGTGTATAGCTAGGAATAATCCTGTTAGGATTTGTACGGCTAAGCATACTCCTAAGAGAGATCCAAAATTTCATCATGAGGATAAGTTGGAGGGAGTGGGTAAATCTACGAGGGAGTTGTTAATGATTTTCAGGAGGGGGTGGGTCTTTCGAATGTTGGTCATTATTGTTCTTATAGTTGAATTACAACGGTGATTTTTCATGTCACTGGTCATGGATATAGCCATGTAAGAATAATGATTGGATATATTGTATTTATTTTGAGTGCTATTTTTGTGCTAAGTTTTGTAGGGGTTTCTTCAAAACCTTCTCCTGTTTATGGGGGGCTTGGTTTGATTGTGAGTGGTGGGGTGGGGTGTGGTATTGTAATAAATTTTGGTGGGTCGTTTTTAGGTTTAATGGTGTTTTTAATTTATTTGGGGGGAATATTGGTAGTATTTGGATATACTACAGCTATGGCTATGGAGCAATATCCGGAGGTTTGGGTCTCTAATAAAACGGTGTTAGGGGCTTTTACTGTTGGTGTAGTTGTTGAGTTGATATTGGTTTTTGTTGTATTGGGAAATGTGGATTTAGGATTTATTTTTGAGTTTAATGGGCTGGGTGATTGGGTTATTTGTGATGTGGAGGGTGTTGATTCTGTTGGGAAGGAGGTGACTGGTGTAGGGGGTTTATATAGTTGTGGAGTGTGGTTGGTGGTGATTACTGGGTGGTCTTTGCTTGTTGCGGTGATGGTAATTATGGAGGTGACGCGTGGTGGTTAAAGTAGAATGGGGATTAGTGATAGGGTAATTAGGAAGGATAGGAAGTATAGTTTGATTAATCCTTTTTGGGTTGATACTATGTTTGAGATTTTTAGCTGGGTGAGGGAAATAGATTTGGGGATTAAGATTTCAAGTCAGGTGAGGTCGAGTAGAAGAGATGCAGATTTTTGACTGAATGTAAGGTTTGTTATTGGTGGGAGGCGGTGTATAATAGTTGGGAAGTAGCCTAGGGAGTTAGAAAATTTGAATATATTGGTAGAGGGTTTAAATTTTAGGTTTAGTGCAGTTAGGTTGAGTTCTATGGCTAGGATAAATCCGGTTAGGGTTACTGCTAGTGCTGTGAATTTAAGGTACAGGGGTATGGTTATTGGGGGGATAGTTATTGGCGGGATGTTTTTTGAGATAAGAAATCCAGCGAAGATGCTTCCGATGAGTAGGCGTTTGATGGAGTTAAGTAAGAGGGGATTATTTTCATTGATTGAAATTGGGGAAGAAAGGCGGGGTTGTCCTAGCAGTGCGAGGAAGATGATTCGGGTGCTGTACACGGCTGTAAGGGTGGTGGCAATTAGGGTTATTAGGAGGGCTCAGGCGTTGATATAGGAGGTGTTTGCTGCTTCAATGATTAAGTCTTTGGAGTAAAAGCCTGTTAGAAATGGGGTGCCTGTTAGTGCTAGGCTTCCTACTGTTATAGCTGTTGTAGTAAAGGGTATTGTTTTGATTAGACCTCCTATTTTACGGATGTCTTGTTCATCGTTGAGGTTATGGATGATTGATCCCGAGCATATGAATAGCATGGCTTTAAAGAAAGCGTGTGTGCAGATGTGTAGGAATGCTAGGTATGGTTGGTTAATTCCGATTGTAACTATTATTAGTCCTAGTTGGCTTGAGGTGGAGAAAGCAATAATTTTTTTGATGTCATTTTGGGTTAGGGCGCATATTGCTGTAAATAGTGTTGTTATAGCTCCTAAACATAGAGTTAGTGTTTGGATTGTAGTGTTGTTTTCTAATAGAGGGTGGAATCGGATTAGTAGGAAGATACCAGCTACAACTATTGTGCTTGAGTGAAGTAGAGCGGATACAGGGGTTGGACCTTCTATGGCAGAGGGAAGTCAAGGGTGTAATCCAAATTGGGCTGATTTGCCTACTGCGGCGAGGAGGAGGCCTGCTAGTGGTAGTGAAGGGATAAGTGGATTGAGTAGGGTGATTTGTTGTAATTCTCATGTGTTAGAGTTTACTAGGAATCATGCTATTGATAGGATAAAGCCAATGTCTCCAATGCGGTTATAGAGGATTGCTTGTAGGGCTGCTGTGTTGGCGTCTGTTCGGCCGTATCATCAGCCAATGAGTAGAAATGATATGATTCCTACTCCTTCTCAGCCGATGAATAATTGGAATAGGTTGTTAGCTGTAACTAAAATTAGTATAGTTGTAAGGAATGTTAGTAGATATTTGAAGAATCGGTTGATGTTTGGGTCTGAGTGTATGTATCACATTGAGAATTCTAGGATGGATCATGTTACGAATAGTGCAACTGGTATGAATAGTATAGAGAAGAAGTCTATTTTAAAGCTGAGAGATAGTTTCAGAGTGTGGAGGGTAATTCAGTGTCAGTTTGAGATTATTATTTCTTGGCCGGAGTAAATGAATATTGTGGTGGGGATTATACTTAGGAAGAAAGAGTAGGAGACTGTGGTTTTGACGTAATGTGGATAGTTGGAATGGTTTTGGGTATTTAGTGTTGTTGCTAGAATAGGGAGAATTAAGATAATTAGGGATATAGTTGTAATAGAGGAGAATAGATTTATTACTTTTATTTGGAGTTGCACCAATTTTTTGGTTCCTAAGACCAATGGATAACTTCTATCCTTTAAAAGTATGGAGAAGCCGTGTTGTTAGGCACGGAGGCATAGAGTTAGCAGTTCTTGCGTGACTTTTCCGGTAAGTAAGAAAGCTTAATTTTCTGTTGTTAGATTCACAATCTAATGTTTTTGTTAAACTATACTTACAATATGGCAATCCCAAAATGATTTTAGGGTTAATAGAGAGTAGTAAGAGAGGTAATATATGTATGGCTATAAGGGTATTCTCTCGTGTGTAGGAGGGTGGGATATTGTTGATATGGGAGGTATAATTACCTCGTTGGGTTGTAATTAGTATATATAGGGAGTATAGGGCTGTGATGGTGATATTAAATCCTAGAAGGATTAGGGATAGGTTGGATCAAGAGAATATTGATATAACTACAAATAGTTCTCCAACTAAATTAATTGTTGGGGGTAAGGCTAGGTTGGTAAGACTTGCTAGTAGTCATCAAGTGGCTGCTAGGGGTAGGATAATTTGTAAGCCTCGGGCTAGAATTATTGTTCGGCTGTGGATTCGTTCATAGTTTGAGTTGGCTAGACAGAAGAGTATTGAAGAGGTTAGGCCGTGTGCGATTATTAGTGCTGTTGCTCCTGTAAAGCTTCAGGGGGTTTGGATGAGGATGGCTGCGATGACTAGGGCTATATGGCTTACTGAAGAGTAGGCAATGAGGGATTTTAGGTCTGTTTGGCGTAGACAGATAGAGCTAGTTATGATTATTCCTCATATAGATAATATTATGAATGGGTAGGCTATATATTCGGTAAGTGGGTTTAATAAGATTGTGATGCGTAGTATGCCGTATCCTCCTAGTTTTAGTAAAATTGCTGCGAGTACTATTGATCCTGCGATTGGTGCTTCTACGTGGGCTTTTGGTAGTCATAGGTGTAGGCCGTATAGTGGTATTTTTACTATGAAGGCCATTATGCATGCTAATCATAGTAGGGAGTTGTTTCATGAGGTAAGTAAAGGGTTTAATAAGTATTGTATTAGTAGGAAATTTAGTGATCCTATGATGTTTTGTATGTGGACTAGTGCAATGAGTAGTGGTAGTGATCCTACTAGGGTGTAGAATAGGAAATAGAGGCCTGCGTTTAGGCGTTCGGTTTGGTTTCCTCATCGTGTAATGATAATTAGTGTTGGTAGTAGGGTGGCTTCAAATAGAATATAAAATATAATTAGTTCTGTGGCGGTAAATGTTATAATAAGTAGTACTTGTAATATAATTAGTATAGTAAGGTACAGTTTTTTTCGAGTGACAGTTTCATTAGATAGGTGGAACTGGCTAGCAATGATTGTTAGAGGTAGAAGTCATATTGTTAATATAAGCAGGGGGGTTGATAGGGCATCAGAGAAGAATGTAGTAGATAGGTTGAGACTATTGTCTGTAAGTTGATTAATGAGTGGGAATCATAATATGCTAGTTATTAGGCTGTATGTTGTGGTGTTGATTCAGATTATTTTGGGTTTGGAGAGTCAGGTAAGTGGGATTAGTATGGTTGTAGGGATAATAATTTTTAACATTGGAGAAGGTTGAGGTTTTGAACGTAGTCTGTTCCGTAGGTAGTTGATACTATAACTAGGAGTGAGAGGCCTAATGCTGCTTCACATGCTGCAAATACTAGGAGGATAATGGGTAGTATACTTGGTAAGATTAGGTGGGAGTTTAGAATGGTAATTGTTATTATTACGAATAGAGAGAGTATTATGCCTTCTAGGCATAGAAGGGATGATATTATGTGGGATCGATATATTAGTAAGCCTATTAGAGAGGTTATGAATGCTAGGAATATGTTCATATAGATAATTGACATTGGATAATTATGAGTTTTATCATAATCTAGTGAGTCGAAATCACTTATTTTGCTTAAACTAATTATCGTTATTCAGATCATTCTAGTCCTTGCTGTGTTCATTCGTAGGCTAGGCTGATAGCTAGTAGGGAGATTAGGGTTAGGGCTATTGGAAGTATGGTTTTTAGATTCTCAGTTTGTATGGCTCATGGTAATGGTAGGAGGAGTGCGATTTCTAGGTCAAAAAGTAAGAATGTGATGGCTACTAGGAAAAATTTTATTGAGAATGGAAGGCGAGCTGAGCCTAGTGGGTCAAAACCACATTCATAAGGGCTTGCTTTTTCTGCATATATGTTAGTTTGGGGTAGTCAGAATGCGATAATCACAAGGAGGGAGGCTAGTATTGTGTTTGTTAGGAGGGTAATGATTATGTTTATTACTCTTTTCCGGGTTGTGCCGGAACTAACTGATTGGAAGTCAGTTGTACTAGTTGATACTAAAAGGGTAGGAACCTCATCAATAGATGGATACATAGAGGAATAGTCATACGACATCTACAAAGTGTCAGTATCAGGCAGCTGCTTCAAATCCGAAATGGTGGCTTGATGTGAAATGGAATTTTAGTTGTCGTAAGAGGCATACAATGAGAAAGGTTGATCCAATAATTACATGGAGGCCATGAAATCCTGTAGCTATGAAAAATGTGGATCCATACACTCCGTCGGAGATTGTAAATGGAGCTTCATAATATTCTGATGCTTGTAGTAGGGTGAAATAAAGGCCTAGAGCAATTGTGATAGATAAGGCTTGAATTGTGTGTTTACGATGTCCTTCTATTAAGCTATGGTGGGCTCAAGTGATAGATACTCCTGAAGCAAGTAGTACGGATGTGTTTAGAAGAGGGACGTCTAGTGGGTTTAGAGGGGTAATTCCTGCAGGAGGTCAATACCCTCCCAGTTCTGGGGTAGGGGCTAGGCTTGAATGGTAGAAGGCTCAGAAAAAGCCTGAAAAAAAGAATACTTCTGAGATAATAAATAAAATTATTCCATAGCGTAGTCCTTTTTGTACAACTGGTGTATGATGTCCTTGAAAAGTGCTTTCTCGGATAATGTCTCGTCATCATTGATATATTGTTAACGTATTGGTGAGTAGGCCTAGGATTAGTAGAACTACAGAGTTAAAGTGAAATCATATTACTAAGCCTGATGTTAATAGAAGGGCGGACAAAGCTCCTGTTAGTGGTCAGGGGCTAGGATTGACTATATGGTATGCATGTGTTTGGTGGGTCATTAAGTGTTGTCATGTAAGTATAGGCTGACTAGTAGAGTGAAAACGTATGCTTGAATTAGAGCTACGGCGAATTCTAAAATAGTCAATAATACTAGAATCGTAAATGTAAGTAAAGCAGTAGTTGTGTTGATGTTAGTTAGGGCAAGTGTTGCTCCTCCAATAAGATGAATTAATAGGTGGCCGGCTGTAATGTTAGCAGTTAGTCGCACGGCTAGGGCTATAGGTTGAATGAATAGGCTGATTGTTTCAATAATAATAAGTATAGGAATCAGGGGTAGTGGAGTGCCTTGTGGTAGGAAATGTGCTAAAGAAGCTTTGGTTTTGTGGCGGAAACCTAGAATTACGGTACCTGCTCATAGGGGGATGGCTATACCTAGATTTATTGATAGTTGTGTTGTTGGGGTGAATGAGTGAGGTAAGAGGCCTAGTAAATTTGTGGAGCTAATGAACAGAATTAGAGATATTAATATTAAAGCTCATGTTTGACCTTTTTGGTTGTGAATGGAGAGTATTTGTTTTGATGTTAAGTAAATAAGTCATTGTTGGATAGCGACCAGTCGATTATTAATAAGTCGGTTGGTGGACGGAAATAATAAAGTGGGAAATATAATAATTAATGCAACAATAGGTAATCCTATTATAGTTGGGGTAATGAAAGAGGAGAATAAATTTTCGTTCATTTAGTTTCTCAAGGTGTTGAAGATTTAATAGATTTAGTTGTTTTTGGTTCTGGGTTTGAGTAGAAGTAATGGCTAGAAATTTTTAGTTGTATAATGATGAATAGGGTAAGAAGGGTGGAGGTAATTGTGATAAATCATGTTGATGTGTCTAGTTGGGGCATATCATTAAGGGGAGAGTTGTTTTCCCCCAATCTTTAACTTAAAAGGTTAACGCTAGTTAGCTTCTTAATGATGTTACAGTATAGATGTAGATCATTTTTCGAAGTGGTTTAAGGGGACTGTTTCGAGGACAATAGGCATAAAGCTATGATTAGATCCGCAGATTTCGGAGCATTGGCCATAATATAGTCCAGGTCGTGTAGATAAGAGGGTTGTTTGGTTAAGTCGGCCTGGGATGGCGTCTGTTTTTAAGCCTAGAGATGGGATAGCTCATGAGTGTAATACATCTTCTGAGGAGATTAGTATGCGAATTGTTATTTCTATGGGAGCGACTATTCGATTGTCTACTTCTAGTAGACGGAGGCTGCCTGGTTTTAGGTCTGTGGTTGAGATCATGTAGGAGTCGAAACATAGGTCTGAGTAATCAGTGTACTCATAGCTTCAGTATCATTGGTGACCTATAGCTTTGATTGTTATAGATGGGTTGTTAATTTCGTCTATTATATAAAGGATTCGTAGGGATGGAAAGGCAATCGTAATAAGGATAATGGCTGGTAGGATTGTTCAGATAGTTTCTACTTCTTGGGCGTCTATTGTGCTTGTATGTGTGAGATGGGTAGTTAATATGGATGAAATAAGATATAATACTAAAGAGCTAATTATAAACACGATTATTAGGGTATGATCGTGGAAATGTAATAGTTCTTCTATAATGGGAGAAGTTGCGTCTTGAAATCCTAGTTGAAGTGGATATGGCATAGAGATATACAAGAGTTTCACTTGTAACTTAACTTTGACAAAGTTATGTAAATTTTACTAATATCTCGCTTGTCAAGAAAGACATAGTGGTTATGATGTTGGCTTGAAACCAATTTGAGGAGGTTCGATTCCTTCCTTTCTTGATTATTTAGGGTTAACGTATGTAGGTTCTTCAAATGTGTGATAGGGAGGAGGACATCCGTGGAGTCACTCAAGGTTTGTAGTGGTTAGTTCTGCAATCGAGACTTCTCGTTTAGATGCGAATGCTTCTCAGACTATAAATACTATTAGTATGACTGCTGTAAGTGAAATGAAAGAGCCTATAGAAGATACAGTGTTTCAAGTGGTGTATGCATCTGGGTAATCAGAGTATCGTCGGGGTATTCCTGAGAGGCCTAGGAAATGTTGTGGGAAGAAAGTTATGTTAACTCCTACAAATATAACTAGGAAGTGAATTTTTGCTCATGTTGAGTTTAGTGTATAGCCTGTAAGTAAAGGAAATCAATGTACGAATCCTCCTATAATTGCGAATACAGCACCTATAGATAGGACGTAGTGAAAATGGGCGACAACATAATATGTGTCATGTAGGACAATGTCTAATGATGAGTTGGCCAGCACAATACCTGTTAAACCTCCTACAGTAAATAGGAAAATAAAGCCAAGTGCTCAGAGTATAGCTGGTGACCATTTGATATTTCCTCCGTGTAGAGTGGCCAGTCAGCTAAATACTTTTACTCCTGTAGGAATTGCAATAATTATAGTGGCAGATGTGAAATATGCTCGTGTGTCTACGTCTATTCCTACTGTAAATATATGGTGAGCTCACACGATAAAGCCTAAGAATCCGATTGATATTATAGCTCATACTATACCTATGTACCCAAATGGTTCTTTTTTACCTGAGTAGTAAGTAACTACATGTGAAATAACTCCAAATCCAGGTAGAATGAGGATATATACTTCGGGATGGCCAAAAAATCAGAATAGATGTTGATATAGAATAGGATCTCCTCCTCCAGCAGGGTCAAAGAATGTGGTATTTAGATTTCGGTCTGTTAATAATATAGTAATACCTGCTGCTAAGACGGGAAGCGATAATAGTAGAAGAATAGCTGTAATTAGGACAGATCATACGAATAGGGGTGTTTGATATTGAGATAGAGCAGGAGGTTTTATATTAATAATTGTTGTAATAAAATTAATAGCTCCTAAGATAGAGGATACTCCTGCTAGGTGGAGAGAAAAGATTGCCAGATCAACAGAGGCTCCAGCGTGGGCGAGGTTACCTGCTAATGGGGGATAGACTGTTCAGCCTGTGCCGACTCCGGCTTCGACTGTGGAAGATGCTAGTAAAAGTAGAAAGGAAGGAGGTAGGAGTCAGAAACTTATATTGTTTATTCGGGGAAATGCTATGTCTGGAGCACCAATTATTAGGGGTACTAGTCAGTTACCGAATCCCCCGATTATGATAGGTATTACTATGAAGAAGATTATTACGAAAGCATGAGCTGTAACAATGACATTATAGATTTGGTCGTCACCTAGCAGTGCTCCTGGTTGGCCTAGTTCGGCGCGGATAAGGAGACTTAGTGCTGTACCTACTATGCCAGCTCAGGCACCGAATAGTAAGTATAATGTGCCAATGTCTTTGTGGTTTGTTGAGTATAGTCAACGGGAGATGAACATGGGTAATATGGCCGAGATAGGTATTAGACTGTAAATCTAAAGACAGGGGTTGGATTCCTCTTATTGCCAGGCTCTGTGGTGTAATAGCATGTTGAATTGCAAGTTCAAAGGAGCAGCTTCAATCCTGCCGGGGCTTCTCCCGCCTTTTTTTTTTTAACGGCGGGAGAAGTAGATTGAAGCCAGTTGTTTAGGGTGTTTAGCTGTTAACTAAAGTTTCGTGGGTTGAAAGCCCATCAATCTAGTGAGGGTTTAGCTTAAGTAAAGTGGTTGATTTGCATTCAGCAGATGTAAGATAGAGTCTTGCAGCCCTTAGTGGTTCAGGAGTTAAATAGTTGGTATTTACTTAGAGCTTTGAAGGCTCTTGGTCTAGGGTTAACCTAAACTCCTAATATAGGATTGTTAGGATGGGGGTTAATGGGAGGGCTATTGTTGATGTGATGATTAGTGGGGGTAAATAGGTTATTTGTTTTGTGGTTTTGAAGTGTCATTTGATTTTGGTAGTGTTTATTGTGGGGAATATTGTTAGTGATGTTGTGTATGTTAATCGTATGTAGAAGTATAGGTTGAGTAGGGCTGTGATGGCTATGAGTGTGGGTAGGATAATACTGTTGTTTTTTGTTAGTTCTTGGAG
This sequence comes from Tonatia bakeri, assembly GCA_004024845.1. Classification (NCBI taxonomy): domain Eukaryota; kingdom Metazoa; phylum Chordata; class Mammalia; order Chiroptera; family Phyllostomidae; genus Tonatia; species Tonatia bakeri. The sequence continues at coordinate 14,716 of PVIA01017038.1, forward strand.
AATTATTCATTTTGGTATGAAGCCCGTGAGGGGTGGAAGTCCTCCTAGGGACAGGAGAATGGTTATTATGATGGTGGCGGTTAGAGGTGTTTTGTTTCATGTATGGGATAATGTTAATGTTGTGGTGGCTGAGGTAGTGATTAGAAGTATGAATATTGTTAGAGTTATTATAATATATAGTGTGAGGTTGAGTAGGGTGAGGGTTGGGTTGTAGGTTAGGATTGCGGTTATTCATCCTATGTGGGCGATGGATGAGTAGGCTATAATTTTTCGGAGTTGTGTTTGATTGAGGCCTCCTCATCCTCCGATTATTACTGATATAATGGATATTGTTAGGAGTAGGTTTGGATTGATGTTTGGGGAAATAATATAGAGGATGCATAGTGGGGCTAGTTTTTGTCAGGTTAGTAGAATTAGGCCTGATGATAGGGGAATGCCTTGTGTGACTTCTGGTACTCAGAAGTGGAAGGGGGATAGTCCAAGTTTTATGGTTAGGGCTAAGGTTAGGATAGTTGAGGCTATGGGGTTTATTATATTTGTTACGGTTCATTGTCCGGTGTATAATAGGTTAATAGTGGTAGCGAGAAGAAGGAGTATTGAGGCTGTGGCTTGGGTGAAAAAGTATTTGGTTGCTGCTTCTGTGGATCGGGGATGGTGGGTTTTTATAAGAATAGGGATAATAGCTAGTATATTTATTTCGAATCCTATTCATACTGTTAGTCAGTGAGAGCTGGTGATTGTAATGGTTGTTCCTATGATGATGGTTAATATAATTGTGGAGAAGATGATGGGGTTTATTAGTACGGGAAGGATATGAACCAACATTTTCGGGGTATGGGCCCGATAGCTTAATTAGCTGACCTTACTTAGGATTTAGTGTGATGTGGTAGCACGAAGATTTTTGAATTCTTAAGGTTAGGTTCGAGTCCTATAATCCTAGAAATAAGAGGATTTTAGCCTCTATGTTTTACTCTATCAAAGTAACTCTTTTATCAGACATATTTCTTATGTTTGGGGCGGGATGCTAGCTATTATGATTGGTACGGTGATATGTCATATGCATAGTGCAAGTGTTAGGGGGAGAAAATTTTTTCATAATAGGTGTATTAGTTGGTCATATCGGAAGCGTGGGTATGATGCTCGGATTCATAGGAATAATATTGTGAGTAGGAGGGTTTTGGCTGTGAAGTTCATAGTGTATAGTTCTGGGGTAGTTGGGTTGTTATAGGCTCCTAGGAATAGGATTGTTGTTAGGGCATTTATTATGATGATGTTGGCGTATTCTGCTAGGAAGAATAGGGCGAATGGTCCTCCTGCATATTCAACATTGAATCCAGATACTAGTTCTGATTCTCCTTCTGTTAAATCGAATGGGGCTCGATTGGTTTCTGCTAGGGTGGAGATAAATCATATTATTGCTAAGGGTCATGAAGGTAGGATGAGTCAGATGTGTTCTTGGGTAGTGATGAGGGTGGTTAGAGAGTAGGAGCCGTTTATTAGTAATACAGATAGGAGGATAATTGCTAATGTCACTTCGTATGAAATTGTTTGGGCTACGGCTCGTAGGGCTCCAATTAGGGCATATTTTGAGTTTGAGGCTCATCCGGATCATAGGATTGCATATACTGCTAGGCTGGATATGGCAAGTATAAATAGTACACCTAGGTTTATGTTGGTTAGAGGGTGTGGTATTGGTAGTGGAGATCATATGGTTAGGGCTAATGCTAGAGCTAGAATGGGGGCGATAATGAATATGGAGATAGATGATGTTAGTGGGCGTGATGGTTCTTTAGTGAATAGTTTGATGGCGTCTGCAATTGGTTGGAGCAGGCCGAAGGGTCCGACGACGTTTGGTCCTTTGCGCAGTTGTATATACCCTAGAATTTTTCGTTCTACTAGAGTTAAGAATGCTACGGCCAGAAGTACTGGGACGATTGTAGAGAGTAGGTTGATTAGGTACATTGTGTTAAAGAGAGGATTTGAACCTCTGGTACTAAAGGTTTAAGTTTTATGCAATTACCGGTCTCTGCCACTTTAACTTAGCCCTAATGTCTAGGGGTTATGAGTTTATAGCGTATCAGATTGATATTGGGTTATCTGTTAGGCTGGAAGGCGCTTGTGTTAAGGAGGCCTTGTCTCTCTTATC
>PVIA01017039.1:0-16820 GCA_004024845.1 Tonatia bakeri
CCCAAGGAAGCACACACCAAGGCACATCATCATTACATTACCAAAGTTTAAAGATAAGGAGAGAATCTTAAAAGAGGCCAGAGAAAAGGAGACAGTTACCTACAAAGGAGTTCACAGAAGACTATCAGCTGATTTCTCAAAAGAAACCTTACTGGCAAGAAGAGTCTGGCAAGAAGTATTCAAAGTCATGAAAGGCAAGGACCTACAACCAAGATTCCTCTATCTGGCAAAGCTACGATTTAGAATGGGAAGGCAGATAAAGTGCTTCCCAGATAAGGGAAGTTAAAGGAGTTCATAATCACCAAGCCCTTATTACATGAAATGTAAAAGGGACTTATCTAAGGAAAAGAAGAAGAGCAAAATTATGAACAATAAAATGACAACAAACTCACAACTATTAACAGCTGAACCTAAAACAAACAAACAAACACAACAAAACAAACTAAGTAAACAACTAGAACAGGAAATCACAGAAATGGAGGTCACTTGGAGGGTTATCAGGGGGAAGAGAATGGGAGAAATACGGGACAAAGTACAGGGAATTAGAAGCATAAATGGTAGCTACAAAATAGACGGGGGAGGTTAAGAATAGTATGGGAAATGGAGAAGCCAAAGAACCTATATGTATGACCCATGGACATGAACTAAAGCAGGGGAATGCTGGTGGGTGGGGTGGGAGTACAGGATGGAGGGAAATAACAGGAAGAAAAAAATGGGACAACTGTAATAACGTAATCAATAATGTATATTAAAAAAGAATAAAAATAGACATATAAATCATGAAATCAGTTTGGGAGTCCATGTATAAACATTTATGGTTAATTGATTTTCAGTGAATATGCCAAGATAATTTAATAAGGGAAAAATAATCTTCCTAACAAATTTTACTGGTACAATTTACTGAATATCCACATGCAAAAGAATGAAGTCAAAAATTTGCTTCATACTATACACAAAAATTATTTCAAAATGGGTTATAGACCTAAATGTAAAAGCTAAAACTATAAAGCTCTCAGAAGAAAGCAAATAAACCAGTTGTTATCTTGAGTTAGGCAATAGCCTCTTGGATATAATACCAAAACACAAGTGACAAAAATAAATAAATAAATTGGACTTCATCAAAATTTAAAACTTTTTTGTTTTTAAGGACACTACCAAGAAAGTGAAAAGACAATCAAATTGTAGAGGGAAATGATGGAAAAATCATATAGCTGACAAGAGACTTGTATCAGAATTTATGAGAAACGCGTACAACTCAGTAATAAAAAAATTATTGGTAAAGGATTTGAAGAGGCTTTTTTTCAAAGCAAATGAACACAATCAATAAACACATATGTGATGATCAATACCATTAATCATTAGGAAAATAGAAATCAAAACCATAAGATACACTACTTCACACTTACTGGAATTACTAAAATCAAAAAGACAGGTAATAACAATTGCCAGTGAGGATGTGGAGGAATTGGAACCATGCATGGCTGAGGGAAATGTAAAACAATGCAGCCGTTTTTGAGAACAGTTTGGCAGTTCCTCAAAATGTCAGCACAGAGTTACCATTTCACCCTATGAGGTACAGACCGCCCCCACAGGGGAAAGATATGTTCACATGAAAACTTGCATGTGAATATTCAGAACAGTATTATCCATAATAGCCAAAAAGTGGAAAAATTCAAACATCCATCAATTGGTGGAGGGCACTAAACAATAAGTGAATATTATTTAACCATAAAAATGAATGCACTGACACAAATTACAACATAAATGAACCTTCAAAACGTAGGCTAAGTGACAGAAGCCAGTCACAAAATATCACATATTATATTACTGCATTTGTGTGAAATGCCCAGAATTGGCAAACTTACCAGAGACGGAAAATAGATTAGAGATTGCCTCGGGCTAGAGAGAAAGGTTATGCCAGTGTCTACTAATGGGTATACTACAAAACTTCTTTTTGGGATGATGACAAGATTCTAACACTAGATTTTGGTGAGGGTACATATTTCAGAATAAACTAAAAACCACTGAACTGTACACTTTAAACGGGTGAATGACACGTGAATTGTATCTCGATGAAGTTGTTTTAAAAAAGAAACAGTAGAACTGAAGCATATAATAAAATGAAATCACAGACTATCAGACATATAGAGACCTAGAAATAATCAGGTCAAGTGAGAACAGAAAGTGAGAATTGATAGATGAAGAAAAATGGTTAGAATTGCTTCTAACAAAATCAAATCTGAAATATCTTTGTGGTTTGGAAAAAAGCCTTATCTGTCTTTTATAAATGAGGTACAATGAAAGACAATTAGAAAGCTGAGGCAAACAAATAGCTATATATAAAAAACAATAATCAAAATATGTAGAAAACTAAGAAATGTCATAATGTTAACTACCTTGATACTCAAGATATTTTTATTCGAAAGACTCAGCTTAGTGACCTCAGATTTTAGTTTCCTGAAGTGGCCCAGCATGGATCTACAATAAATTGTATTTGTATAATTATGCTATTAAAATTTTGTTAATTATACCGGTTTTCAGTTTAGAGAATAAATCCATAGGCAAGACACAGAAGACTTGCTTACATGTACCCACTAAATGTGACAACAGAATTTGACACTGTAGGCATTACTGCTCTTTGTTTTAACATGGCAGAGAATCAAGAAACCCCATTAAGTTTACAGATGAAGGATTCGGAGAGAAATTATATTATTTTAAAATTTAAAAATCGGCAAAGGACTAAAGCTGATTTTTTAATTTACAAAAGTTAAGAAGTGGGGGTTGACTGTGGACGTGGGGAGGTGACAGGGCAGGGGAGGGCAATGGGGGAAAAGGTGGGACAGATGTAACTGAACAAAATAAATAAATAAAAATAAATAAAAAGGAAAGGAGCTTGAAAGGGAGAGCTGTAGTTGTTGCCTGGAGTTTATAAAACAGAAAACACATATCTACATAAGGTTAAAACATATCATTTAGGGTTACAAAGTTCAAAGACTATGAACAAAAACTTTACAGTAGTTGCCTCTGAAAACTGAGACAGCGTGAAAAGTGAGTAATTACACTTTCTATTTATTAAGTTGATCAACATTTAAGGTGTTACTTTTTGGAAACTAAAAGTATTAGCAACAATATTAAATTGAAGTCTTCAAACAACACCTAGAAAATCACAAGGAACTTATTATTTAAAAGCACACCAAAGCACAATAGCCTTCATTAGAAAACTAATGGGTGACAGGTTCCCAATCTGTCTTCCACACTTTGCTTTTATCATTGGAGTTCTAAAGATCACATGTTTCTTTTAGCAGGAATGTGAGGAAATAGGTCCACTCTCAGATGGTCTAGAGCTTCCCTGGAGAATTTTGTCAGGACTGAGCGGTGCGACAATGAGGTCCCCAGGCCCAGGGCTTCGGGGCACCCTGGCAGCATGCCCAGGAATGAGCAATGAGAAGCCGGCAGGGAAGGCCCCAGGCTGTCTCCGAATTCCGCCCACAGAGAATTCCAACTTTCATTGAGATTCTCCTCTCATCAAGGTTATGCGTCCAGCCATCAACAGCGCCGCCCCCTTTTATCAGCTTCACTCGGTAATTATAAAATATTTGCAATTATACAATATGCTAATACAGACATGTCTACAAACAGTTTAATCAATTGAATGCATTTTATTATTTCTAGCCTAAACATTTTGGACTCACATGAAGTCTCTGAGATCAGTAAATTATTCTAGACTGTAAAACTGCTGCCAATCCAGCCAGAGGTTTTATTTGAATTTATCAGGCTTGCTACATTATGCAACAGGCAAGATTGGGAAAAAACAACAGAAACAAAAAGGGATCCTAGAGCCATTGTAAAGCTTGAAACCTTCACTGTCAAGTTGTTATGAACGTTGAACTAGGTTCTTGAGGCTTCTGGACCACTTGAGAAGCATTATTTCCCATTATAAGGTGTTTGCTTCTCATATAGATGTTTTGTGCGTGTGTGTGTGTGTGTGTGTGTGTGTGTTAGCTGACTGGACATCTACATTGCATGGGTACGTATATGTGGTGTGTATGTCTCCAGCTACTCTACTGGGAAAGAAGGAAAGATTTTTTCATGCCCGTCAGGACCCTCAGGGAAACACCACCTTTGAACATCCCAACACAGAGCAAGGGAGAAAATGCTCTGCCAAGTATTTATATTTGAATGTGTTCAGCAAGAATGATCTATTTCCAAACATAAGACAAGGCCTTTACCCGCCCCCAAATGAACTCTTCCCGTATCCAAATTTTTACAAAGTCTTCTCTACAGTTGGGTATTACCCTGCATGCCATATGATTTGAGTGACTTGATGTTATAACAGCTGAGGAGTCTTTGCAGACAATGCCCCTCAAAACCTTCCCAAACAATGCTAGTTTTAGATGCTTATGAAGATCATCTGATCAAACAAGTTTAAAACATTTTTTAAAAATTTTATACAGATGAAGACATTATTCATGGAGACTTGCTCTCCTAGTCTCTAGGGCTAGATGTTTTAGTCAGTCAATTAAACTGCATTCTAAGAAGTAAAATAAGTCCTGTTGTGTGGATCATGCAATTGTTCTGATAGCATAAAGTAGGAAACTCTCCTAATGGTCACGGAAGGTCCTGGCACCTGAGGGAGAACTACTGTCAGCGCGTGCCTGGATGAAGGGAGAACATGGAAACTGTACTTAGACGGGAGGCTGATGAGCCCTGAAGTGATGCCTCCCAAATGTGAATGCATGTGCTCATTGTCTGCAGATCGTGTTAACAATGGAGACCCTGATTCAGGGCCTGGGGTGTTTCATGCCAATTCAGAGCCTGTGATGCAGGTCTTAGGACACCACTTTGAAGAGCAAGCCCCCAGCACACTTTGCTAGGTGATTCAGGAATCAGAAGCTGGTCAATGAAGTCAACTGTGATGGTGAAGAGCTGGGTAAAACGTTCTCGTATGGCGTGGAAGTGGAAGAAAGCAATGCCGACACACGTGTACACACAGGCATACACATACATGTAAACCTAATATCTGAATTTCAAACATGTAAATATAGTTAACTACAAATTAAACAACTTAAGAAGGCATTTGACTACTCAATCCACATTTCCAAATGTTCATATATAGTTCAGCTGTCTGGAGCTTTTTCTGTGTGGGGTACAGGCAGACTGCTTGCAATTCACGGTCCTATATATGGCATTTCTTCCTGAAATTGTCTGCTCTGCTTAACAGATCTGAGAGACGTGGCCAAATTAGAATGTTTTCAAGATCAGTTATTGGAATTGTAAAGAAGAGAAAGGAACACCTCCTGATGCTAACTTGTGTGAGCCTTAGGACCAACGCTTACTTGGCGGCGGGGGGGGGGCGCTCAGAAAAGACAATTGTGACAAAGGCATATGTTAAAGCAAGCAAATAAAAATGACAATAACAGATCAGCTAGACCTTGAGGGTCTTTGGAGCAAATTTTCAGTAAACTTCAAAATATTTCTAGAAAAAAAATCAACTCTACACACTTAGAGACACAGAGTTACGCCGCCCTCAGAAGTTCTTTCTCCACTGGGTCTGCATTTCGTTGGAGGGAGTTGTTTCCAAGAGCAAATTCTTGCCGTGGTTTCTAAAAATTTCCACATGGTAGTATAGAACTATGGCCACAATAACTACCCTAATATTTAACTCCACATTTACATGCATATCGTAAGAGAGATGTGTAAATGTTATTAGTTGAAATTATTTTTGTCTCAGTTGTGAACCAGGTTAATAGGCCTAGTCAAAGAAATAAATATCAATGAAGCTTTGTAATATTATATCCAGTTTCAGCAATGAAACCGTGCTTCTGCTGTAGAAAGAACCAAAGGCCTCATGATCTGGTTTTGTATTTTTATTAACACTAAAAAATATTTTTATAAAAATTTTAGGTTTCTAGAAGGCTTAAACTGCAATAGAAAAAAGAGTTGCCTAAAAACACGTATAAATGTTCTACTTAAAAAAAAAAAAAGCAGAATGACTTACAAACTAATTAATGCAGAGGAGATGAGGAAATAAACATAAAAGCCATTAAAATTGTCTTTAAAAAGTAGTGCTGTCACAGTTAGTATTACAAGAGATCCTTAGTTATAATCACTCTATTTTTGTTCTTTATATGTTTTTTTAAATGTGTTAATTTTAGAGATGTAATCAGTTGAACATTAAAAACTGTGCTAATGTAGCCCACAAATAAATGAACCTGAAATGGTTAAACTACAAAACACTAGCCAGCATCCTTCGGGTTTTCAATGGATCCCACCACACTCATATTGTCTGTGGTTAATTGTCTATAGAATCAAACTTAAGTATGTAGTTCTCATTTCACAGTGTGATGAAATCTCAATCTTTCTATTGTCATGATAAAATCCTAAATTTAAATGCTTATTAATGCACATAGATGTAATTGATTCCAAGAGATAATTACTATTAACAAGCTAGTGTCCAAAAAAGATATAAACAGATCATTATTAGAAGAGAAAACAAAAAGAACTAATAGATCTGCAAACATTCATATTTGCTATTAATGAAGAGTCATATTAAAAATAAAGATGAAATAGCTAGCCAGTTGGACCCCTTTATACACAGTTGGTAGGAGTACAAATGGGTTTAACCTTTTTAGGATCATAGCACCCTTTGGCTTAGTAATGATGCTTCCAGGAATCTATGTGAATGAAATAGAGATGTAAATAAATTTTATGAACAAATATATTTAATACAGGATTATTTTCAGTAGTGAAAAATCAGAAATAACTCAAATGTCCGATAATAAGTTATGGGTCAAATAAATTATGTCTTATCTATAAAGTAGGCTATTTTAATTAATTTTGCTTTTGAATATTTTAATGACATAAAATGATAAAAATTATACTTTTAAACTAAATATTTCATTTATGAATATGTCTTAATAATTATATTTACATAGAACAGAAAGTATATATAAGCGGAATGTAAGCTCATCAATTTTTTCTTTCTTCTTAAATCTATTTTGTACTTTGCCAGGTCCCCTTCCAACATTAGAGTGTACATTATAGTGCTCAGAGAAGGCAAAAGAATTAAGACACACACATTATAGGTTGGTTCTTAAATTCTACCAGTGTGGTAGTTCCCCACAGCAAGTTACTGCACTAACATTTTTTCAATAATAAGGCTATTTCCTGGGCCTCCTTTTTCAGTAATTTTCAGAACCTAGTTGTCAAAATTGTTTCACCTATTCAGCAGCATACTGCATCCATAGATGAAACATTTATACTTCTTTGCCAACAACGTTAAAATTTCTGGTCAGTAGTGGGGGAGGGAGCAGTAAGAACATACTTGGTTTGCGTGTTTCCCCTTACATTTTCACATCCTGATTTCACAGGGCTTCTGTAATGTGGCCCGGGAGTCACCATTACCTTCATGTCTGGCTCTGTTGCTGATTGCTTGCAGAAGTCCTGTGGCTAAGAAGGGACCCCAGAGAAACATTCCAGTCATGTAGGCACCATAACTTAAAACCACTGTTAAGGACTTGGCTTGAAATCTAACTTCCCGGTTCGGCTTTTAACAAGATGCTTGCAATGTAATGTCATTGCCTTCATGAAAGATGGCAAAAGAACTATTAATGACACTAATTAAGATGTGTGAATATCATTTAGATACTCCTCCTTGTTGCTTTCCAAGTACAAGCTATGTTACCTAACACATTAATTGGTAATGATACAAGTGCATATCTTTCAACTACAAGGTCAGTTTTTAAAGCAGCGCTTTTATTATTAATGAGCTTTAAGTTCCTACGCAGTCCACGCAGAGATTCCATTAACAAACCTTACGGTGCTCCTCTTTAACCCCGTTCCAGCCACATCTCCTCTCACCCACCCCGGATATCACGGCATTGTGGGTTGGAGCCTTTCAAACCTTCATCCGGCCTTCAAAATATGTGTTGTATATTTATCCGGAACTTACTGGTTTCATTGTTTACAGTTTTAAGTAAGCCCATTCCCTGGTCTTTTTGACCAGACATGTAAAATCAAAATGCTATTTATTTGAAACCCACTACCCACCTATCCAGCCTATCTGCCTAAATGAGTTTTGTGTCTCTAAAGTAGGCTTAGAAAACAAAGAATATTATCTTATAGTCCCTATTAGTATAATGCCCTGCTTATTTCCTTAAAATTCTAAATGGCATAGATTCATAGGGTGAGGAGAAAATTTTAGACCCAGCAGCTTATGAAACAAAATGGAAATGGAAGGTTCAGAAAGTTGGTCCCTTCACCAGCAGACATCACTTGCTCAGAATGAGATGACTCTGGTTGTAGCCCATTGTCCCCCTCTCAGGCTCATCAAAGATTAAGGAGAGAGCCTGTTATGTGTCAGATCCCTCATGTGCCTGCTTCCTAGTCAATTTTACAAATGTCTATGATCATCACCACAGCAATAGAAACCTGAGTTTATGCAGCACTTGGAACCGTTAAGTGTTCTCACACTTAAGACCATGTATAATTCTCACAATGGTTATGTGAAGTGTGCACTAGTACCCCTATTCTCTAACTGTGTATCTAAAAAGTTCCTCCAGTGTGATCACACACGGGAACCTGCTTGCACACATGGGAACACGGCTCTCGGACATTTTTCTCCCCTCCCAAATCTCTGCAGTGATTCCTTCATTGTTCTCTGGCATTGAAATTGTTGAAGAGGAACCTTAGGCCCGCCTGCTATATTCCTTTAGAGGTGGCCTTCTTTTCCATAATATGAGATGTTTTTGAGCACATTTTGTCTTTACATTTAATAATTATCCTCATATGACCAGAGGTGAAACTATTTTTATTCATTGTTACCTGACTTTATTGGATCCAAAGACAAATATCTTCAATCCAAGGAAGTTATCATTGCTAAGAGTTTATTATTTGTTTTAGTCAAGTTTTGTCTTATCCTTTTTTCAAGCATACTACTTATATTGAAGGTATATTCCATATCTTTCTTCTATATTCCATATCTACTGCCTTCTCTCACTATTTTGTTTCTATTTATCTTTTTTCTTCGGCATCTCAAAGCATCTCAAAACTATGGTTCATGCTAGTGTTTCTGCTTTCCACAGTGTCAGTTCTGTTCTTTATTGCTCTCAACACTGATTCCAGATTTATGATCGCTATTCTTTCTTAACTCATCCAGACCCTTCCTAATTTGTGGAGCTCATACATTTTTTTATGGAAGATGCAAAGTCATTTAGTACATTAAAACATATTTGCAAAGTCCTTTCCAGAGATATTTTTAAGGATGATGTACCAATTTCTCCATGTTATAGCCTTCTCTCTCCTTTTTCTAAAATAAGGGGATGTGCGTCCAGCGTTCCTGTTCATCAGTGAACACAGTATCTAATTCATCCCTGCTCTTCCTACTTGTCATCCAGGAAAAATGAGTAGGAGAATAATCATTAAGCCCAAGGACATTAACAGAACCCTCCAGGTCTCAGATCTACTCCTAGACAGCAGGTTGGTAAGGTCAGTGCTCAGCCCTGTTTTCCGTGTCCAGGCCTGTGTCTGATACTTGCACAGTAAGGATGGGGGTCAACTGCACATATAGGGAATGTGTTGCTTGAAAAAAATAATATTTCATATGGTTATTGTTTTTTAGACTCAAAACTGAATTCTGTACAGCTTGACTACATCACAGTTTGGAGGAAATACACACACAGAAATGGAGTCAGAATGCATTGAAGGTGGTATAGATGCGATCCTGCTACAAATCACTGGGACACCGCTGTTGAGCAATGAGTTTTGAGGTTTCTCTCCATCTGCTCCGCTTTATTAATTGCAGCTAAGCTCCCCTGCACCCAGATACCACTGCCCATCCTTTTCTTCTATTTCCCCCCTAAAGACTAACCAATGGCTGAAAGGAAATTTCTAATGGAATGCAGGCACAGATAGTATTCAGGTCACCACAAAAAGTGGACCTCATGCAGCTCAGAGACAGCAGATTCTCAGGTTGAAACTTCAGATGCAGAACACGCAGCCGAGAAATAGGCAGTGGGGGAGGGATGACGCTCCAGCCCGTCTTCTCCTGGGGACAAGCAACAAAATCTGAGGAGGCTTCTGACTATATTTATTCCTCTCCATAGGCTTTGAGGTGGGTGGAATTTGCTTCAAAATTCTTGCAGTTAGTGGAATGTCAGTCTTGGTGTTCCATTTTCTTGGAGAATTTTCATCTTTTCTGATTCTTCAAAAGTATTTTGGAAGGAGTGAGAAGAAGCTGCCTCAGGAACTGTGAGCCACATGCTATGTTGGTTCTAATTTTAGTCCTGAATCACTCAATTCAGTTGTGCAGATAAATGAATTGTCACAAACTATTTCCAGAACCAAATTGAGAACAATCCGCTCTCCTCCTCACCTTACTGTGTGAACCAGATCTGCTCAGGAACAAACCTGGTTTCGTTGTTTTTCTTTAGTATCAAATCCTGCCAATATGCTAACTTTCCACAGACATTAATCTAAAACTTACTTCTAATCAGGCAATAACTACAAATTAAAAGAATTCAAAGCATCACTGCACAAGCAGGGGGTTTCCTCCAAGCTGGAGACCCTATGGGAATTATACCCCAGACTGTGGAATAAACAGCCTAGGTTTCCCTGTGAAAAACCTGGATCTGCCTTTTTAATAGTTGATCATTTTATCCTCATGAGTCCATTTTAAACTCTCTTTCATTTTGACTCTAGATAACAAAGTAAAAATGAAATAAATCCATAAACTATATTGCTAAAAATTACGTGTATTTCTTGATTTTAACAGCACTTGGCCAGATCTTACAAGTTCTTCCAGGCAAAGTAGGGTGAGAGTTTGTGCTGAGGCCCTCAGTCATCCACAAGTTTGAAGTCACATGGTCAAGGACACCAGCAGCAGTTGGACGGACGGTCACTGGAGTGATGGTGCAGAAGGCATGAGTTTCCCAGTTGATGGATGTCATCCCATTGGAAGAAATGGGAAACATTGAATGACACAGTCACAATCTTCACGTCTTCACAGATGAAATCCAAACAAACTAATGCCAACTGCCTGTGAGGGTGTGGTGAAGGGACACAACCAAACACCATCCCATGGACAAGTAGGTGGGAGTCAAATGGTTGCAAGCTCAGCGGCTGTTGACACTGTTATGTGACTGCAACACAAACCAGACAGGGGAGTTCCAGGGCATCTAGGGTAAAGAAAGTAATGCAGACTTGTTCCACTCTCCCCAGCTCAGATCTCAGTAGGAACTTCGAGCACCACCCAGGGCGTTGCTCAGAACAGCAAGAAATTAGAATGCATCCAGGTGCGGGTCATCAGAAAGGAAGACTCTAGAAACTGACAAGGTGAGGAAGAAGTGAAGGCCCAGTCATAACTGGATCCATGCTTCATAAGGGGTTGTATTAAATCACCTGTGTGATTCTTTTAAACTCTAAAATTCTAAGACTTTAGAATTATCTTATTGATTCAGTAGTTTTTCTTCAGCCTGCTTTCTAACAAGTAAGTTTTTGTGAAGAGAAAACATAGCAGTAAAAACATCCAAACAATATTTCTCAAAGTATAGTAATTCCCACAAAGTTGTCAAATAGAGAGTAGGATAAGAAAAACATAACAAATGTTTCAAGATTTGCCGGTTACAAAATTGCTAACTGTGGAGGACTATATTTATTTGTTTGCTTATTTCCCAGGAAGGAAGCTATTGTGTGTTCAAGCCATTTCACAAATAGAAAAAACAATATATCATTCACCTTTTCTCCTTTCTTCATGTCACAATAAAAAAAGCTAGCCCCCAATCCAAAGAGTGTTTTGTAGGCAATGCACATTTTCGACATCCCACCCCCCAAAGAGCTATTGCTATCAACAGTTTAAATGCAAAAAAAAAAAAAGAAAAAAAGCTGAGAACTAAAAAAAAAAAAAGAGAAAACCCAAAAGAAAAAAAAAAAGGCCACTCCTCCATGACATCTTTTTCTTAACTTGAAAAGTATTTCGTGTATTTATTATACAAGAATTGCTTCTGATAATATGGGACCTGGAACTATGGTTGTGTTCAATATTTTTTTCACAGAGGTAATAATCAGGTAAGATTTCTAGTGCTTCAATGATCTCAAAAGATCATCTGTACTGTCTTTCTCTGTAATCTTATACATAGCAGACCGATGAGAAGCTATTGTCATGGATCTTCAGTGGTGCTCCATCAAACTCAAAGATGGGGAAAATCCATGATCTGTCTTTGAACCCATGTTTTTCTTTTTTTTTAATTGAATGTATTGGGGGTGACCTTGGTTAATAAAATCATAAAGGTTTCAGGGGTACAGTTCTATAATACATTGGGGTGATGAGCTCATTTTTCTTTGAACCCTTTTTGTACTTTTTAATACTCATTGAAGATGGTGAGCTACGAGGAGTAAAACCCCACTGGGCTGAGCTGCACATACACACTTGGGGAAAGCATGAGGCAGAAGCAGTTCTCTGCTCCTCTCTGCTCAGGTCTCAAGCTGTTTTTAAGATTATCTGAGACAATTGTATTTTTCTCACCTGGTAAGGAAAATAACGCCCCCCTCCCAAAGATGTTCATGTCCTAATCCTCCTCACATGTGAATGTTACCTCACATGGCAAAAGAGACTGTGCAGATGTGGTTAAGGATACGCCTTCAGACCAAGATATTATCCTGCATTATTCAGATAGGCCCCATCTCATCACATTAGTCCTTAAAATTAGAGAACGCTCCCTGCCTGTGTCAGAAAAAGATGTGTCACAGCCAAGGCAGGGTTAGAGAAATGCTATGTTCCTGGCTTCGACGTGGAAGAAGGGGACAGCAGCAGAGCTGCTGGGAGCAGCAGCTAGAAGTGGAACAGACCTCCAGGTGGAATGCAGCCCTTGGCCATCTTGACTCAGCCCAGGGACACCCACGTCAGACTTCTGACCTGTACGACTGTATCAGACTAGGTTAGCATTTTTTTTAAATGACTAGGGTTTTGGTAATGTGTTATGGCAGCAATAGAAGCCATCCTTTAGAAACAGTAAAAGCTGAGCATTAAAAATATGGAGCCTCAGGGAGATCTCCTGGTAGTGCCAGCCTGGAGCTGGAACTTGGTCTCACTCCCCTTAATGATTCTGCTCCAGTTTTTTTGTAGTAGCTTCAAAAAAAAAAAACAAAAACAGATTTTATTTCTACTTATTTAATTATTTGTTGCGGCCACCGACCGGCAGTGACCGAGGAACACTGCAGATGGCTCATCGAAACACGAGAAAAACATACACATGGACAACAAGTCCTGTGGAGAAATAGGGATGAAATAGCCACTCTCTCCAGTGGAGAGCATCCTGGCCACCCTCCCTAGGGAAGAGTGCCCCATTTTCCCACCCGAGCAGGCTTTTATTGGATTCCTTTGCCCAAGAATTCAGGTAAAGCTCATTAAACATTGCCAGGAAGTAAGGATCAAACAATAGATAACAAAGAACTCTGAGGACCTATTTTGAGTCAGGGTCAGATAGGTAAAGAGCTGTAAAACTTTAAGGAACAAACTTACTTCTTGCTTGGACACTTATTTAATTGAGAGCATTCTAAACAAAGCAAGTTTCACAGGATTTTACATATTCTTTTTTAGGCCTGATTGCCTGGGGAATCCACCCTTTCCAGCGTAAGGCTGCACCACCCTCTGTCATTGTTTCAGGCTTAGGTGGAGCAAGGAAAGTAAGGCAGCCAAGAGATTAGGAGATTTTCTCACAGACAATGAGGACTCAGGCTTTGTCGAAGCCGAGGGGCGAGGGTCCATCAACCCCTTTTGCCGTAGCCCCCGAAGTCCTTCCTTGGGGGCCTCCCACGTGGTCGTGCCTGTCTTAGGTTGTTCCCCCTTGGGGAATCTTACCTGTCATTGGCTAACCAACCAAGCATTGGGGGCCAGTTATGGATGAAGTAAAAGAAGCAGAAGCAGTGCCCCTGCCAGGGAGATAAGCTTTTGTCTCCTCAGTGGCTTATGGTCCCAAGGTCACTCCCTCAGCCGTAGCCTTGGCCAGGGTTACAGCTTCTGATACCAGGCAGGGTGGTTCCCAACAATTATTCTAACTGTAATTAATTTTAAGGGATAATTTTATACAGGATTTCCTTCTGCCGACAAAAAAAAAATTAAGTGTATGGCTTGCAGAATAGAGTTTGACTCTAAGTTAGGCATGTTTTCTTGATTTTGAAAACCAGGGGTTAGTAGTAGCCACTCTTTACTTTCCCTTACTCTGATTCTTAGCACCTTATCTTGAGCTGTTCTAGTCAAACTATTTATTTTTAGGCCCCTCTTCTTCATTTTGCTGTGACTTCTCAGGAGGAGCATCCACACTAATTCATCTTTCTACTCCCAGGGTCTAGAATAATTTTTGACTTGTCAAACTATTTAATAATATTTGTTAAATAAATGATCAAGTATAGCATTTATTTATTTAACCAACAGTTATTTAGTGCTCCCCATCTGTTGGGCATGGAGAATAGAAAAGCAGGAAATACCCACTGCATTCATCAAAAGCACACAGCCCAGTGGGTGAGACACTTTACCAAATCATCCAGTATGACACAGTTAAACTCCTGTGGGCATCAGAAAATCTCTGTGAAACACAGAGGTGGACAACACACTTTCTACCTGGGAATGAAGGGTCTTTATGATCAGAAACAACCCGGGAACAAGCAGTGAACTTTTCAGTGTCATTACACCAGCACTACCCAAGAATTCTTTGTTCTTTAAATTGTGTGTTTGATTGCGGTTCACTTGGTCAGTCAGAGTCCTAATCAGCATTGGTCATGGAAACCTATTCAAACGGTCTCCTAGGGACTTCACAGAGTCATGGAAGGGAGCCGTCAAAGGGGCCAGGAAAAGCTGCTCTTTAATATCAAGATGCCTCTACCAGCTACTTCAAATAGCTGCTGGGAAACGTAGTAGGACAAAAGATATCTCACCATTTGGGGGCTTTACCTTTGCTCTGAGATTTTACCACCTTGCAATGAACTTACCTTCAAAGAGCATTGTTCTCAACCAGAGGGGACTGGGAACCAGCTGGGAGAGAGGCATGTGTGGGTGGAGATTTTTCCCCCGCACCCCCCACCCCGGGGGTCACTCAGCAATAATCGGACATATTTTTGGCTGTCATAACTCAGGGACTGCTACTGGCATCTAGTGGCATCTAGTGGGTAGAAGCCAGAGATGCTGCCAAACACTCTACAGACTACAGAACAGCCCCACACACCAAAAAATTAGCCACCACAAATGTTACTAAAGCTAAGCCTAAGAAGCTCTTTCCTAAGGTTCATGCACTACTATAGAAACAGAATAATATTAGCATATCTGTTAATATGCATATGTATTTAGTATTTATTTGCCAAACTAATGTTGTAACTTAGAGGAAATTGACTTTAAGTTAATCTATGTGTTTTTCAACTAATAACCGAGGTACTGGAATGACATGTGTTTTATGTTGTTCTAATATTACGTAGCATTTGGAAACTACACTCTCAAGGCGCTAAAGACCAAGAACAGGGCACTTCAGTGCCTGCAAACTACGAAGTGGTTGTAGGTGCCCCGCAGGCGAGAGGCTTATTGACTTCACACCTTAACTCCTCTTCTCAATGTTAAACTTGTGACATTTGGCCACATTCTGGATGAATATTCTACTAAAGCAAAATCTGTATTACTCTCTCTGAATTAAGGACTCAGCTAATGAGCAAAGAGAGTGAGGTACTGAGGGACCCTCTATTTTTATGATGCGCACTTAGTAACAAGGGAGCTTCATTCCAGGATAGAATGTCAAACCTAAAGTGAAATATTATCTATAATAAATGAGGCTCCTTGAGATTATTATGTAGCACATTTTCTCAGGTAATAAAGTCATTGTGTTTCACATGGCTTCATTCTTTCAGGCATAAGAAAAGGGAGGAAAGTTTGTTGGTATTTGTGTTTTGCTTTTTGTGTTTTTTTTGATGGGTTTCTTTTCATTCTTCTTGTGCCAAATGTAATGTTTTATGATTATTCATGACTTAGACAATGGTGCTTTAGGCAGTCAATAGCAATTATCCTTCTTGAGGAGAACATATAATTCAAATTAGACCAATGTAGGCTTTCTCCCTCTACTTTAATGTTTAGTTACCCAGTTAGATTTAAACAGAGTATACAATATTTAATAAATGATTTTCACTAAAACCTAACTGACATTTAAAAATAGTTTAATTTTTTTTGTTAGTACAGAGGAGTAAAACAAAATTTACTATACTTAAAAGGTGTACCATATCATTTAAAATGAAATACTTCAAGTTTACTCATTATGTGATTCATTTATACCTGATGCACAATTGTATTGTATCAATTGTATTTTGTATACCAGGCAGAAAGTATAAAAAAAATTAGCAAGCAGTAGGCCTCTAAATAATTCTTCTCAATGAATAATAAATTTATGCATGGTTTAGGTTTATAGCTCTTCAGTTTAATAAAAGCCAAATAAAAGATGATAGTAAATGTTATGGACTGAATGGTGTCTCCCCAAAATCCATAGATTGAAGTCCTAACCCCCAATATGACTGTATTTGGATGTGGGGATTTAACAGAGGTAAGTGAGAGTAAGGCCCTAACCCCTACGACTGGTGACCTTATCAGAAAAAGGACTTCTGGCCAAGATGGAGCCATAGGTAAACATACTTTGCCTCCTCCCACAACCAAAACAAGGACAACAACAAATTTAAAAACAAAAATTATCAGAACTGCCAGAAACCCAAATTGTATGAAAGTCCAACAACCAAGGAATTAAAGAAGAAATACTCATCCAGACTGGTAGAGGGGCAGAGATGGAAAGCCAGGGTGG
>PVIA01017040.1:0-16858 GCA_004024845.1 Tonatia bakeri
AAAGAGATTAGTGTAGCTGCCACTTACCTCCACCATCTTGGATATCCCCATTTCCCAATTTTTAACAACTTTAAAAATCATGTATATTTTTTAAAACTCCAAAGGTAAGATTTATTGCACATTAGAATAATGGGAAAAGATTTAGCCTCCATCAGGGCACATAAAGTAAACTGAGTTTGTGTCAGATACTGGAAGAGGTAGATTTTACATTTATCAACAGGATAATCAGCCTGTTGATATAATGTATTTGCACCTGGCTGCCACTGGAAACTTTGGACAAGAGGAGACGTATAAAAACAAATGGAAACCCTAACTGGTGTGGTTTGGTTGGATGTCATCCTGCAAAGTGACAGGTTGCCAGTTTGATTCCTAGTCAGGACACTTTCTTTGGTTGTAGGTTCAGTCCCCAGTCAGGGCGCATAAGAAAGGCAACCAATGTTTCTCTCTCACATCGATATTTCTCTCACTCTTTCTCCCTGCCTTCCTCCCCTCCTCAGAAAAACACTTCATAAAGAATCAATTTTGCCAGTAGCAATCAAGTAACTTTTTAGATAACCACTTCTAAATTGACAGGCACACATTTAAAAAAAAAATCAGGTGCTTTAAGATAATCACCAACAAGGAGGTGGGACTCTGTCTTCTGAGATACACTAAGCAGAATGTTCTGTCTGATCAAAGAAGGAATATAATTCTGAGGCATCAGCTTTGAAAACATACACAAATAATTGACTTTCCTATTAAAATGTGATGAATCATTCATGATAGTATCTTGGTCGAAGCTGAGTCTCCTTCAGGAGAACCCACCATTATCCTGCTCTTTGTCTCATTTACAGAAGTATTTTACCTCTGTGTGAATTATAATTCGTTGTTATAAAAATACTCACTATGACAGAAGTAGGCCTGAATATTATTGGATGTTTTTGTGTATTTATAAAATAAATATTTAGTCCAACATTATTGTGGCCAAAATCAAGCTGACTTATGGATACAGACAGTGTGATTTTTCTTTCAAAGCTTTGGTATCGAAAGTGACAGACTTATTTTATTGAGAAATGGTTATGCACTCCTTTCTTGGACTTGCAGAGAAATCCTTCCTTGTAGACTAGCCTGAATCAAATGGACAGTGTAGTGACATTATCTTTCTCACTGCTTTGGCTGGCCCTGTAGTTCTAACACCCCTGATACCACTTACTGCCCAGCAACATTTATGTTCTTGAGCCTCTCTGGAAGAGTCATAACATTAGTGAACATTGAAGGACAAGGTTCTGCTACATTTGCTTATCTTTACATACAGTAACACTTTTGAAGAGATCTCAATTCAAAACATTCCATGGAACTCTCCCAGTAAGCTCCCTGAAGATGCTCAGGAGGATTTATGTGCCAGCAGGTTCATATACCCATTTAAAAATGAGAAGCACAGACCTGATGGGAAGAACATGTAAAACAGGCACTGTGGCCCAGCATTCTTCATTTTTTAAGATGTCACAGTCCCTGGAAAGTTTGGGCTTTTAGAACCCTTTGTGAGCATCATACGCTTAGGGGAGACTTTGGTAAGGCCATCTCTGCAACAACCGTGGTGACATGGGTCAACCCTGGAGTCGTCTGGGAAAACCCAGATATGGAGTTTCCTTCCTGGGTTAAACCTAGGTGTTTGGAGCTGTCGAGGCATTGTATTTAGTGTTGTACTTGTTCTTTCAGAGGCCATTTAATATAATGTGTACTTATCCAGGCTCTAGAGATAGAATACTTGGTATAAATAAAATATGGTTGTTGTAGGGATTAAATAAGGTAATGCATGTAAAGTGCTGGAACAGTCCCAGAGTTGTGTGTGCAGTGTAGCTGTTTACCATGTGTACAGCTGACAGTACCCCAATGGGGGTATTAAAAGCAAATTCTGGGAGGAAAGATATATGATGGGAGAATGGGTTCAGGACAGCTTGAGAAAGAGGGCGAATGTAATAAATATAACAAGACTGAGCCAAGGGAATACCTTTGAAGTCCATGAGCAAAACTTAGGTCAAAGCCAACAGGAATGAAGGTGCAGGCCTAAGGTGATCACATGAGAAAAAGTTTATCCTATGTATAATCAAATATATGGAAATCAATATAATAATGAAATAGTGTAGCATGGCAGTAATTATTTAGGATAACTAAACCTGTTTTGACAGAAGTGTGAGGAAACAGGTTTAGTCACACACTGCTCATAGAAGTATAAATTGGTATTGTTTTTCAGGGACCTAATGGTAAAATAAATTAAAAAGTCATTGAATATGCACACGCTAAGTTACAATCTGATTCTACTTTTAGGTCTTTACCCTATTGAAAAGCAACTTAAATATACAACAGGAAGAACTTATATGAATTGGGACCTATCCATACACTCTGTTACTGATATTCAAGTTGAAAGTAATTCAGTAGTTGACTGCTGAATCCACACGTATGTTTACACTCTTTTAATGACTATTGTGTTAGTTGAGCTCTGTAGAAAGGAATCTTTTTATTTATGAAGAAATGTGAACCTAGGCTTTACAACAGGACAGGGGTATCAAACTCATTTTCATGGGGGTGCCACATCAGCCTCGTGGTTGCCTTCAAAGGGCCGGATGTAATTTTAGGACTGGGTAAATGTAACTACTCCTTAACTAGGGGCAAGAAGCTTGGCGCTGCTGCTGGGTAGAAACAAGGTGCCAGTGGATAAAACAAGGTAGAGAGCTGGATTCAGCCCAGTGGGCCTTGTGTTTGCCACCTGTGACATAGGATATGGTAGCTTGAGCTCTACATGGATTCTTGCACTATGATGTAATGCCTCCCTTTACTGTTGAGGGTGTGTTTGCTGCTTTATAATATTGCTATTGGCAAGCCCTTTTCTGCTGTGTAATAACAGTACTGAAGTAATGCTCTTAGTTAAGTTATTCTTTAAATAAAAATTATACATTGTATTCATGTAGCTAGTAAAAACAAAAATTAGTAATAACATGACATTTCACTTATCAAACTGCCAAATATTTTTATAACTTTATTGAAAGATAATTGAAGTATAATAATCTGCACATATGTGTACAATTTGATCAGTTTTGACATATGAATTATTTTTATTCACAGCATTTCTGACACCAAATGGGGATATTTTTTCCTGTACCAACCAATTCTCCAACTTTCAAGACACCAAGTGGGTGAATTACAATTCAATTAAATTCTGACCCTATCACAGATTAAGAAATGGTCCACATTGATGCCAGTCACAAGTCTTATGTTGCCACCTGTTCTTCTGACATACCAGCTATAAACTCAGGGGGTTCTTACAACCCCCCTCATGTTTGATAGTTTGCTAGAATGGCTCACAGAACTCTGGAAGATACTTTACTTACTGTCACTGGTTTATTATTAAGGATATAAAATGAACAGCCAGATGAAGAGATACTATATAGGGTCAGGTTTGGGAAGGTCTGGAGCATAGAAGCTTCTGCTCCTGTGTAGTGGGGGAATGCTACCCTCCCAGCATGTGGATGTGTTAGAAACTCAGAAGCTTTCCAGATCCCATCATTTAGGGTTTTTATTTCATTTGTTAAAATGTAATCTTTATTGTATTTCCATTACCATTTAGTCCTCTTACAACCCCATCCCCCCAGCAATCACCACACTGTTGTCCATGTCCACGAGTCCTTTTTGCTCTTTGCTCAATCCTTCAAGTCCCTAAACCCCCTCCCCCAACTAGCTGTCATCCTGCTCTCCATCTATGAGTCTGTCTCTCTTCTCCTTATTAGTTCAGTTTGTTCATTAGATTCCACATATGAGAGAAATCATATGGTTCTTGTCTTTCTCTTACTGGCTTACTTCATTTAGTATAATGCTCTCCAGGTTCATCCATGCTGTCGCAAAGGGTAAAATTTTCTTCTTTTTATGGCCATATGGATTTCTATTATGTAAATATCCCATAGTTGTTTTATCCACTCATCTTGGTCACTTGAGCTGCTTCCATATCTTGGTGATTGTAAATAATGCTTCACTGAACATAGAGGTGCTTATGTTCTTTCAAGTTAGTGTTTTGTGTTCCTTCAGATATATTCCCAGAAGTGGGATTGTTGAGCCAAAAGGAAGATCCATTTTTAAATTTTTCAGGTATCTCTCTACTGCTTTCCACAGTGGCTGCACAAATTTGCATTCCCAACAGTGCAAAAGGGTTCCCCTTTCTTCACATCCTCACCAGCACTTGTTTATTGATTTATTGATGACAACCATTCTGACAGATGTGAGATGGTAGCTCATTGTGGTTTTAATTTGCATTTCTCTGATGATTGGTGACATTGAACATCTTTTCATATTTCTGTTGGCCATCTGTTTGTCCTCTTTGAAGAAGTGGTCTATTCAGGTACTTTGCCCATTTTTTAATTGGGTGTTTTTTTTGTTTTTGTTTTTTTTGTGTGTGTTGAGTTTTGTAAGTACTTTATAAATTTTTGATATTAACTGTTTATCAGATATATCAGCAAATATGTTCTCCCATTCTGTGGGTTGTCTTTTTAATTTTGTTTATGTTTTCCTTTGATGTGGAAAATCTTTTTAGTTTGATGTAGTCCCATATGTTTTTTTTTCCTCTAGTTTCCCTTGCCTGGGGAGATATATCTGATAGAATATTTCTAGGAGTAATGTCCGAGATTTTGCTACCTATGTCTATGATTTTTATGATTTGGGGGCTAACTTTTAAGTCTTTGGTCCATTTTTTTAAAAATATTTTTTATTTTAATTGTTGTTGCAGTATAATTTTCTATCTTTTACTCCCATCCCAACCCACCTACCCAGTCCTCTCCCCCTCCCTCCCATTCCCACCCACCCCTAGTTTTTATCCATGTGTCCTTTATACTTCTTCCTGTAAACCCTTCCCCTTTTCCCTTGAAATTCCCCTGAAATTCCCTCTCCTCTCCCCTCTGAACACTGTCAGACTGTTCTCTATTTCAGTGTCTTTGGTTATATTTTGCTTGTTTCTTTGTTTTGTTCTTTAGGTTCCTGTTAAAGGTGAGATCATATGGTATTTGTCTTTCACCGCTTTGCTTATTTCGCTTAGCATAATGCTTTCCAGTTGCATCCATGCTGTCACAAAGGGTAGGTGCTCCTTTCTTTCTTTCTGCTGCATAGAATTCCATTGTGTAAATGTACCATAGTTTTCTGATCCACTCATTTACTGATGGGCACTTAGGTTGCTTCCAACACTTAGCTATTGTAAATTGTGCTGCTATGAACATTGGGGTGCATAGGTTCTTTTGGATTGGCGTTTCAGGGTTCTTAGGATATAATCCTAGCAGTGGAGTTGATGGGTCAAAAGGCAGATCCATGTTTAGTTTTCTGAGAAAATTCCGTAATGTTTTCCATAGTGGTTGTACCAATCTGCAATCCCACCAACAGTGCACTAGTGTCCCCTTTTCTCCACAACCTCTCCAACACTTGTTTGTTGCTTTGTTTATGATGGCCATTCTGACTGGTGTAAAGTGGTATCTCATTGTGGTTTTAATTTGCATCTCTCTGATAGCTAGCGATATTGAGCGTCTTTTCATGTGTCTCTGGATCCTCTGTATGTCCTCCTTGGAGAAGTGTCTGTTCAAGTCCTTTGCCCATTTTTTAATTGGGTTGTTTGTCTTCTTAGAGTGGAGTCGTATAAGTTCTTTATATATTTTGGAGATTAAACCCTTGTCTGAGGTATCATTGGCAAATATGTTTTCCCATACAGTTGGTTCTCTTTTTATTTTAATGCTGTTTTCTTTAGCTGTGCAGAAGCTTTTTATTTTGATGAGATCCCATTTGTTTATTCTTTCTTTTATGTCCCTTGCTCTGGGGGACGTATCAGTGAAAAAGTCTCTGTGTGAAATATTCAAGATTTTCCTGCCTATGTTCTCCTCTAGGACTTTTATGGTGACATGGCTTATATTTAAGTCTTTTACCCACCTTGAATTTATTTTTGTATATGATGTAAGTTGGCTCTCGAGTTTCATTTTTTTGCACTTAGCTGTCCAGTTCTCCTAATACAATTTGTTGAAAAGACTGTTTTTACTCCATTTTATGTTGCTGCCCCCTTTGTCAAATATTAATTGGCCATAGAGACTTGGACTTATTTCTGGACTCTCTGTTCTGTTCCATTGCTCCATATGTCTGTTCTTATGCCAGTACCAGGCTGTTTTGATTACAGTGGCCTTGTAATACAGTTTGATATCAGGTATTGTGATCCCTCCTACTTTGCTTTTCTTTCTCAAAATTGCAGCAGCTATTCAGGGTCATTTATGGTTCCATATAAATTTTTGAAGCATTTGTTCTATATCTGTGAAATATGCCATTGGTACTTTAATAGGTATTGCATTGAATCTGTAAATTGCTTTGGGTAGTATGGACATTTTGATAATGTTAATTCCTCCCATCTATGAACATGGTATATGTTTCCATTTGTTTGTGTCTTCCTTAATTTCTTTCTTCAGTGTTGTGTAGTTTTCTGTATACAGGTCTTTTACTTCCTTGGTTAGGTTTATTCCTAGGTATTTTATTTTACTTGTTGCTATATCAAATGGGATTTTTTTCCTGATTTCTGTTTCTGATGTTTCATTGTTGGTATACAAAAATGCCTTTGATTTCTGGATATTGACTTTGTATCCTCTTGTTTTGCCAAATTAATTTATTAGGCTGAGACGTTTTTTGGTGGAGTCTATAGGGTTTTCTATGTACACTATCATGTCATCTGCAAACAATGGCAGTTTTGTTTCCTCTTTTCCAATTTGGATGCATTTTATTTCTTTTTCTTGTCTGATTGTTGTGGCTAGGACGTCCATCACTATGTTGAATAGAAGTGGTGAAAGTGAACAACCTTGTCTTCTTCCTGATCTTAGTGGGAAAGTTTTTCATTTTCGCCCATTGACTATGATGTTGGCTGTGGGTCTGTCATATATAGCCTTTATTATGTTGAGGAATGCTCCCTCTATTGCCACTTTGCTGAGTGTTTTTATCATAAATGGGTGCTGTACCTTATCAAATGCTTTTTCCACATCTATTGATATGATCATGTGATTTTTGTCTTTGCTTTTGTTTATGTGGTGTATTATGTTTGTTGATTTGTGAATATTGAACCATCCTTGCATCCCTGGGATGAATCCTACTTGGTCATGGTATTTGATCTTTTTAATGTATTGCTGGATATGGTTTGCCAATATTTCATTGAGGATTTTAGCATCTATGTTCATCAATGATACTGGCCTGAAGTTTTCTTTTTTTGTTGTGTCTTTATCTGGTTTTGGGATCAGGATGATGCTGGCTTTGTAAAAAGAATTTGGGAGTCTTCCATCATTTTGGATTTTTTGGAATAGTCTGTGAAGGGTAGGGGTTAGCTCTTCCCTAAATGTTTTGTAGAATTCTCCTGTGAAACCATCCAGAAGTCTTTGATCCATTTTGAATGTATTCTGTGTGCGGTGTAAGAAGGTGTTCTAGGTAGGTGTTCCTGCGTGTAACTGTCTAATTTTCCCAGCACCATTTGTTGAATAGCCTATTTTAAGCCCATTGTATGTGCTTGCTTCCTCTGTCAAATATTAATTGACTGTAAAGGTGTGGGCTTATTTCTGGGCTCCATGGAGGTCCCATTGCATAGGGATGATTGATTAAATCATTAGCCTTGGTGACTTTTCTGAAATTTCCAAACCCTGTCACCTCTCCAGAGATCGTGGTGTGAGCCTGAACATACCTTTGTTCCTATTTAAGTTTGCACATTGTTATTAAAAATTCTTTGCTACTTATCTAAGTAACATAGGGCAGTGGCAACGTGTTTTTTTAGTTAATATCCAATACCAAATAATAGGGGGAAAGGCACTCAAATATATTCATATCAGAATATATTAATATATTCATATATATTCAATGTGAAATTGGTACAACTTATTTTGGAGTTTTCCCTATTTGGAGCAATTTTTTAGTGTGAAATACCCTAAAATGCATCTTTTTTGAGCTAGCAAGTCTGCTTCTGACTTGAGGAAATGAAGTTTTGTGTGCATAAGGATTTAATCACAAAAATGTTCATCACTGTTTATAATTGCCAAAAATGAGACAAATTAAATGTCCAACAATATAGAATTGCTTAAGGAAATGAGTCATATAAAAATATTTTATTTTTAAACTTAGTACCAGTAGCCCTGGTTGGTGTGGCTCAGAGGGTGGAGTGCCAGGTTGCAAACTAAAATGTCACTGGTTTGATTCCCAGTGAGGGCACATGCCTGGGTTGTGGGCCATGTCCCTGGTGGTGGGCATGAGAGAGGCTACCACACATTGATGTTTCTCTCCCTCTCTTTCTCCTTCCCTTCCCCTCTGTCTAAAAATAAATAAATAAAATCTTAAAAAAATATATATATATCAATTAATACTAGTAAATAAGAACACGATCATAATGGTATTTTTATTTTTTAGTTTATTATTTTTGAGTTAACCAAAAAGTACATAGGAAAAAAAAGACTAAAAGCATATCTTAAAAACAAAATACTAAAAGTTATTTTTTTTCTGGCTAGGGATATTTCTTTGTATGTTTTCTAATTTATATGTTTTCTTTTTTAAAAAAATTATATTGAAATTTCTTCCTGATTATAAAACTGTCACAAAAACATAATGTAAATCCATAAAATAGGATTGATATATAAGTTCAAGCTATATAAATTATTTAAAAAAACAACTCTTTTTAAAAAAGATTTCATTTATTTGTTTTAGAGAGAGGGAAGGGAAGGAGAAATAAAGGGAGAGAAACAGAGGCGAAAGGGAAACATTGATCTGTTGCCTCCCTCACACACCCCAACCAGGAACTTAGCCTGCAACCCAGGCATGTGCCCTGATGGGGAATTAAACCAGTGACTTTTCACTTTGCTCAACCAACTGAGCTGTGTTGGTCAGGGCATTAAAAAAGAAAAAATAAAAAACCTTTTATGTGTTAATGCCATTAAGATAAAGCCCTATAGAGATTGACCTCTGGCCAGCTCTACCTCCACCTTTGCACTTCCCAACACCCTCATCCTACTCTAGTGGTCAGGAACTGCCTGGTGTTTCCTAGAATATACACTCTGCCAGTCCCTGCTATTGCTTATGCTGGCCATCTGCTTTTAGTTCTCTTCTCCTGGTTTAGTTCTCCTCATCCCTTGACTTCTGCTTTCAGCATTGTATCCAATAATGTTTTCCTGAGCTTTTAGTGTGTCTCTTTTCCCACTCTCCCTGCTCTTTAGACCCACTCTATTGCAGAGCCTACCACACTATATTGTCTCTTCCAGTTCCTCTCCCAGTAGACTGCATGACTTGAGGTCAGGACAGTGCCTGCAACCCAGCAATAGGAACTTAATTATGTATGTGCATGTAAGTAACTGAACAGTAGAAATAAAGGCATGCTGATACCCAACGGCCTAGAGTATTAGAAGAAGTGTGAATATATCTGCATGCCTGGAGCATGGGGGTTTCATGAAGAATTTAGTAGATGAGGGGAGAGAAGTAGAGAAGAGCCAGATCATTAAAGTTTTTATCTGTTGTCCTACGAAGTTTGGATTTCATAGTGTCAGTGACAGAGAGCCAATAAAGGCTCCAAGTAGGAGAATGGGTAGTGTTTAGCATTTTCCAAAGTTTTAGATGTTATTAGTGTTATGTAAAAAGCTTGGATATAAAATAAATTTAGGAAATTCAGTGTTAATGCAAGTTGAATAGATTTCTGTCCTTGGGGACTTTTTAAAGTCTTTACTAGTGTACATTTTTAATCCTCCAAAAGGTGTGTGTTATTTAATTTGCATTTCCCAAATTTATTGATCATGGAACCGTTTGGGAACTGTGTTATAGAATGCATATTGAGAAATAGACACAAGGGACTAGCAGAAGCAAAACCTGTTAGTGATTGTCAAAGTACCCTGGCAAGGAACATTGAAGTCTTGCCCACTTCACATCAAAAAACACACATAGACTGAAAGTAAAGGGATGGAAAAAGATATTTCATGCAAATAGAGACAACAAAAAAAGCTGAGGTAGCAATACTTACATTGGTAAAACAGACTTTAAAGCAACTACTATAATAAGAGACAAAGAAAGATATTTTATAACAGTAAAGGGATCAGTCCAGCAAGAGGGTATGACTCTTGTAAACATCTGTGCACCCAAAGTAGGAGCACCTGAATATCTATGGTAAATATTGATAGACATAAAGGGGGAGATTGACAGTAATAGAGTGAGAATAGGGCACTTTAATATCCTATTGACATCAATGGATAGGTCAGACAGAAAATCAGAAGGAAGCAGCAGACTTGAATGACATTAGAACAGATGAATTTAAGTGATATTTTTAGAACATTATATTCCAGGGTGGCAGAATATACATTCTTTTCTAATGCACATGGAACATTTTCCAGGACAGATCATATGTTAGGCCACAAAACAAGTCTCAAGAAATTGAAGAAAAGTTGAAATCATATCAAACATCTTCAATCATAATGGTAAGAAACTAGAAATCAATTACAAGAAGAAAACTCAGAAACACACAAATATATCAGACTAACTAACATGCTACTAAACATGACTGGGTTAACAATGAGATCAAGGGAGAAATCAAAAGATACCTTCAGATAAATGAAAATAAAAACACAGTGTTCCCCTGCCAAATCTATGGGAAACAGCTAAAACACTATTCAAGAGAAATTCAGAGCAGTGCATGCCTACCTCAAGAAACCACAGAAATAAAATCTCAAATAAACAATCTAACCTTACACATAAGGAACTACAAAAAGAACAAAGTCCAAAGTGAGTAGAAGGAAGGAAATAATAAAGCTCAGATCAAAAATAAATGAAATAGTGTCTAAATAAATAAAAGATTAATATAACCAAGAGCTGGTTTGTTTTGTTCCTTAAACAAAATTGATAAACCTTTAACCAGACTCATCAAGAAAAAAAAAAAGATCCATATAAATAAAATTAAAAATGAAAGATGTGAAGTGACAACCAACACCATGGAAGTGCAAGGGATTATAAGAAAATACTGTGGACAGTTACATGCCAACAAATTCCTGGAAGCAGACAATCTTTAAAGAATGAATGAAGAAAAAACAAAGTCAGAACAGACCAGTTACTACCAACAAAATCAAATCAGTATTCAAAAATTCCCAGAAAACAAAAACCCTGGACCAGTTGGCTTCCCAGATGAAGTTTACCAGACATTCAAAGAAGAATTAATATGTATCCTTCTCATACTATTACAGAAAATTGTAGAAGAGGGAAGGCTCCCAAAGTCATTTTACAGGACCAGCATTAATGTGATACCAAAACCAAAGACACTACAAAAAAAATTATAGGCTAATATCACTGACAAACATAGATGGAGAGATCCTCAATCAAAATTGAGCAAAACAAATTTAGCAATTCATTTAAAAGATCATACACCATGATGAAGAGGGATTCATTTCTGAGATGCCCAATTGGTTCAATAACTGCAAATCATTAAATGTGGTACACCACATATGCAAAATGATGGATAAAGATCTCATGATCAGCCCTGGCTGCTGTGGCTCAGTTGGTTGTAGTGTTGTCTCATACACCAAAAGGCTGCAGTTTTGTTTCCTGGTCAGGGCACAGATGCAGGTTGTGGGTTTGATCCTTAGTTGGGGAGCCTATGAGAGGCAACCAATTGATGTTTCTCTGTTGCATCAGTGTTTCTTTCTCTCTTTCCCCACCCTGCTTTCCTGTCTCTAAAAGCAATGAAAGAAAAATGTCCTCAGGTAGGATTAAAAAAAATCATATACTCATACCAGTAGATGCAGAAAAAGCATCTGATATAATCCATCCTCTGTTTATGATAAGAACTTAGCAAAGTGGGAATATAAGGAATATACTTCAACATAATAAAAGCCTTATATGACAAACCTACATCTAACATCATACTCAATGGAGAAAAGCTAAAAGCATTTTCCTTAAGATCAGAAACAAGAATATTCACTTTCACCACTTTTCTTCAACATAATATTGGAAGTCCTAGCCACTGCAATCAGACAAGAAAAATAAATAAAAGCCACCTAAACTGGAACAGAAGAAATCAAACTGTCATCATTTACAGATGACATTGCTACTATATAACATTGATACTATAGACAACCCTAAAGATTTCTCAAAAAAAAAAAACTATTAGAATTGATAAGTGAATTTAGTAAAGTTATAGGATGCAAAATTAATATTCAGAAACCAGTTGTAATTTCTTAGCAGAGTCCAGCTTTTTATTGAACATGTTACAAGAGAGATTGACTGCATTTTGTCGTGTACAATATGCACTTACTTGCCCAAATTTTTGAGGGAAAAAATAAGGATGCATGTTATATACATGGGTATGATGATTACATGCCATGGGTATAATAATAGGTATCACAATCCTGTGTATAATGAGCACAAAAATATGTATGCATTAAACATAGCAAAATATGGTAGTCAAAAATACCAAAGTACATATCATCGTCCAACTCCTCATATTCTTTTTTTGTTTTGCTTCTACTTTCTAACCCCTCAGCTAGGGCAGCAGTAGGGAATGAATGAGGGGACAGGGCTTCCTGCTGTGGCAGCACCAGCTGCTGGGGCAAGTACACCAACCACTGCATTGCAGATGAGGCTCCTGATCTTAACTTAGGCCAGAGCCTTTGCAGACAAGTCTGGCCAGAAAGGTCCAACATTTAAACCCACTACTTTAATGAGTGCATTGGTCTTATCCTCGATCACCATCATTTTATTGTTGTGCAGGGTGAGGGGCTGAGTCGATACAGGTGAGCTGTGAGATGGAGACCATGGTGCAGGTGACTGTTGGGTGATCACTGCCAGGCATGGTACTAGTTGCTGGATGAAGTAAAGGTCTCACCCCAATATGACTTTAGCTTCCTTAGGAGGATGGAGTACCTTACTGGCAGGTGAAGAAAGGGGTTGGTTGTATTTTTATACACCAATAACAAACTATGAGAAAGAAAATTTAAGAAAACAATTCAATTTACAATTACATCAATAGGATTACAATACCTTGGAATAAATTTAACTGAGGATGTAAAGGAACCATACTTGAAAAACCATAAGACATTAAAGAAATAAGTTGAAGACGATACATGTAAATGGAAACATATACTGCGCTTGTGGATAGGAAGAAGTAAAATCATTAAAATGTCCATACTACCCAAAGAAATCACAGATTCAATGCGTTTTTCACAGAACAAATAATCCTAAAATTTGTATGGAACCACAAAAGACCCCAAAAGAAAAACAAATTTGGAGATATGCTACCTGATATCAAACTGTACTACAATGCTATAGCAATACAAACAGTATGATATTGGCATAAAAAAAGACATATAGGTCCTTAAAACTGAAGGAGAACCCAGAAATAAACTCATATCTATATGGTTGTTTAATTTATGACAGAGGAAGCAAGACTACAATAGGGTAAAGATAATGTTTTCACTAAATGGTACTGGAAAAATTGGACAGACACATGCAAAAGAATGAAAGTGTATTACTTTCTAACACCATATATAAGAATAAACACAAAATGGATTAAAGACTTAAATGGAAGACCCAAAGCCATAAAACTCTTAGAAGAAAACATAGGCAGTAAACTGTTTAACAGCACTCTTAGTAATGTAGATTTTGGATTTTTCTCACTGGGCAAGGGAAACAAAGAAGAAACAAATGGGACTACATCAAACTAAAGAGTTTTTGCACAACAAAAGAAACCATCAAAGAACAAAAATACAACCTACTGAATGGGAGAAGATATTTGACAATAATATATGTGATAAGAGATTAGTATCCAAAATATATAAGGAATTCACACAACACGAAAAAACACAAAAATCCAATTAAAAAATGGGCAGAGGACCTCAATAGACACTTATTCAAAGAGGACATACAGATCACCAATAGATATATGAAAAGGTTCTGAACATTACTAATCATCAGGGAAATGCAAATTAAAACCACAATGAGCTACCATCTCACACCTGTTAGCATTGCTATCATCAATAAATCAGCAAGTGTTAAGGATGTGAAAAAACCAAAGGAACCCTGGTGCACTAGTGGTTGGTAGGGTTGTAAATTGGTGCAGTCAGTATGGAAAACAATATGGAAGTTCCTCAAATAATTAAAAATAGAACATGCATATGACCCAACAGTTCTGCTTCTGGTATTTACTTGAAGAAACCCAAAAACACTAATTTGAAAAGACATATTCAACTTTATGTTCATTGCAACATTATTTACAATAGCCAAGATATAGAAGCAACCCAAGTATCCATCAATAGACAATTGGATAAAAAAGTAGTGGTATAGCCAGTCAAGATGGCAACATAGGTAAACACGACTCGCTTCCTTGCACCACCACATCAAAATTACAACTGAACGAAGAAAAACATTGTTTAGAACCATCAGAAATTGAAGCTGAATGGAAGTCCTACAACTATGGAATTGAAGAGATCACCTCAAGACTGGTAGAAAGGGCAGATATGTGGAACAGGAGAGCCATACACCCACATATGGCAGGTAAAAATCAGGAATATCAGCAGTCCCAGCCCCATAGCAGGTGCCCCAGTCCAGGGTTCTAGTACCAGGAAGATAAGTCTCTATAAATTCTGACTGTAAAAACCAGCAGGAATTGAGGCTGTGGAAAACAGAAATGCTGGAGTCTCAGGCAGTTCCTTTTAAAGGCATTCCTTTTAAAGGCACGTGCACAGACTCACTGAGACTTACTCCTTCAGATCTAGTGTAGGGGCAGTGGATTGAAAAGTATCAGGGAGGAAATGAATTGTCCAGCCTCAGGGCTAGAGGTGGGAGTAGCTTTCTCCCAGAGAGAAGTGCTGGAACAGGCCATTGTTCCTTTTCTGAGCTCTCCACCCATAGAGCCACAGAGCTGGCAGGCAGGTGTCATTTCTGAGACACTGATTCACACTGTCCCACTCTGATGATTTCCTGATGCCCTGTCCCACCCAACTTTGGGACTCACCTGAGCTTTTACCATTGGCTTTTTCATACAGATGGCTTGTTTTGGCCCATGCTTCAGATTTTCTTGAATTATCTTGAAGAAGCTGCATTGGGGTTCAGTAAGACCCTTACCTCTCACTAAGTTACCATGTCTGGCACTAGCAGCAGCTGGCCTTGGATCACAGCTTGATCTCTCCTGGGTACCTCCAAAGCTAGCAGAACTAGCAGTCATCTGCAGATGTCTTTGTAGCTTATGCTGTTTGACCCTGGACAGAACACAGGTGGTGGTTGACCTTGGTCATGTCAAGACCAATCAAGGCTCAGCTACAATAAGACACTGTACATAGCCGACATGGTGGGCACACATTGAGTATCCAGCTTTGTGCCACTGGACTGTACAGGACACCTACTACATTATACCAATCTATCAAGCCTGGGAGACATAGCAGCTTTACCTAATACATAAAAAAAAAATGAAACACAGGGAAGCTGCCAAAGTCAGGAGACAAAAAAATATGGCCCAAATGAAACAACAAAACAAAATCCAGTAAAAGAACTAAATAAAATGGAGACAAACAATCTACTAGATGCAGAGTTGAAAACACTGGTTATAGGGATGCTCAGTGAAGTCACTAGGAAGCTCAACAACATAAAAAAGATTCGGTCAGAAACAAAGGACACACTAATTGAAATAAAAGAAAACAATTTATAGGGAATTAAGAGCAATGTAGATGAAGCTGAGAATCAAATCAGCCATCTGGAACATAAAGAAGCAAAAAATAACCAGTCAGAACAATAAGAAGAAAAAGGTATCCAAAAAACTGAGGCTAATGTGTGGAGCCTCAAAGACAACTTCAAGCAAACAAACATTTGCATCATGGGGGTCCTGGGAGAAGAGAGAGAGAACACGAAATTGGAAAAAAATGCCAGAACATTTCCGTAACCTGTTGAAGGAAATAGACATTTAAAGTCTTTCTGGGAAAAGTCCAGCCATTGTTAATATAAACAGAATGGTTTGCATGATGTGGATGTAATCTGGCAGCCAAAGGGAATACACTGGAATATGTATGCATGAACAATGATGACATCATTGTACTAGTCGGTGGGGATGGTAGACGCCATTGAGTGAGCACATGTACCGTGTGGCTGTTGTATTCAAAATTACTGAGGTAGCAGAACAATGAATTTACATCAGATTTTGCATTAAGATCGAATATTCCTCTGCAGAAACTATTTGGATAATCCAGAAGGCTGCAGCAGTGGGTAACAGGTGACTGGCAGCTTCATTGTGACTATGCCTGCTCATGCATCACATGTGGTGCAGAGTGTTTTGGTGAGAAATCAAATCACCCAGGTGACTCAAGCCCTCTATAGCCCAGATTTACTGCCCTGAAACTCTTGGCTTTTCCCAAAACTAAAATCACCTTTTGAAAAGAAAGAGATTTCAAACCACTGATGAGATTCAGGAAAATATGACACGGAAGCTGATGGTGACTGGGAGAACTATGTGAAGTCACAGGGTGCCAACATTGAAGGGGACTAAGGCACCATTGTCCAGTATACAGTGTTTCTTGTATCTTGTATCTTCTTTAGTAAGTATCTCTAGTTTTCATATTACAATGCTGGATACCTTCTGGACCAATCTGTACAAGTGCAGGAAGTGCAGAGAGTCCCAAACAAGATGAACCAAAGAGACCTACACCAAAACACATCATAATTTAAATGCCAAATGTTAAAGATAAACAGAGAATCTTAAATGCAGCAAGAGGAGGGCAATTAGTTACCTATGAGGGAGCTCCCATAAAACTGCAGCTGTTTTCCCAAAAGAAACTTTGCAGGCTGGAAGGGATTAGCAAGAAATATTCAAGGTCATGAGAAGCAGGTACCT
>PVIA01017041.1:0-16858 GCA_004024845.1 Tonatia bakeri
GCGTCCAGCTGGGTCCCTTCTGGCCTCCTACCGTCAGTTCATTCAATATCTGGATAACTTCTGATGCCCTATTTTCATAAATGTTGCGATATCCGTAGTCTCCTAGTCTGATTCTCCTCAGATCGGCCAAATTCTCCCCTGCGCACCGGAGAGGGGGATTAAGACTCCACCTCTCAAGCCGCCATCTTCCCTCCTCCGGTGTTTCTATGTGTTAGATATATCTGCTATGACTCCCAGTCTTCAGGGAGTGGTCTTATGTAGCAGATGTTTGGTGGTGCAGTCTCCTTGAATACCTGACCTGGGTGTTCCAGGAATTTCCCTTGTGTGGGTTATGTGGGCCCTCCTATTGTAATTGAGTCTTAATATCTATTGGCCCATTTGTGTGTGGAATCAACCCTCAGGCCGAGTGACTGTGAGGCTCAACTCAACCACAGTGTGTAAGCTGCTGTGCAGGTACTGATCACATGAAATAGAATTTGTCTCAGCAGGATTTGGTGCTTGCTGAGATCTCTTTTTGAATATGCCACTTGTAAAACTTATTGGAATTTGATCTGATGTTGTCTGAAGCTAGCAACTGGGTATGTTGGTTTTGGGCCTTTTGTGAGGGACTCTGGTGCTGGCCAATGTAAGATGCTATCTGAGACTGGCCCTTGGCAACCTGTTTCAAACTATAAGTGATCCAGTTTGTGGCTGCCTCTTCTGGGCCCCGATGCACATGAGAAGGACCAAGCTGTGGACCAAGGAAAGTTTTTATCAGCACTTGGCCCAAGGGCAGGTCAGCAGAAATCTCAAGGCACCCTGTGATGTACCTCTGCTTGCCTCTACCTGAAGACTGCCCGTTAGGCTCAGTCACTGAAAGAGCCTCTGGCTGTACTTGAGTTGCATGGGGTAGGTTCACAGTTAGTCACCAGACGCGAGTAGCGTTTACCAGATTGATACAGGTTCAAAGCTGGTACCAGCGCTGTGTCTTGGTATACTCGGTAAATGTCCCCATGTATACCAAGTCTAACTACCACCCACTGGGTATTCTTACACCTTTGTGTTGGGGTAGTCTCAGGGTGCTGTTTATCAGGGAGGCCAGCATTGTTTATCAGCCCAAGCAGACCAAGATTTTGACTATGGGAAGGGAGGGCTCTACTCTGGTCAGGCATCAGGGGAAAATGGCTCCTATTCTAGAGCTACACAGCTCAGTCTGTCCCACATTCTTCTGGGAGGAGACAGAGCTCAGCAGGGTGCAGCTGCAGGGAGGAGGAAGGAGGGAGATAGTGGATCTCCCATGATGGGGAAGTGCCAGTCAGGCTTCAGGGAAGGTAGGGTATGTGGCTTTTGCCTGAGAGCCATACCACTCAGTCTGTCCTGGATTTTGCAGAGCCATTAGGAGTTGGGCATGTGGGGCCTCTGGAGCTTGAGCCTGGAGGGTGGTTCTAGTGGATCTCCCATGAGGGGCATGTGCCAGCAGGTTCACAGGAAAGTTGGGGAATGCTCCCCACTCCAAAGCCACACAACTCAGTCACTGATACCCTCTGAGTCTGTATAGAGCTCTATACCCTGGTCAAGGCAGGGTATGAGCCTCGCAAGGTGGGATGAGAGGGAGTTCAGAGGGTAGGACTACTGCTGTCCCCCAGGCTGTTGCCACTCAGAGGGGAGTGTTACACCACAGAAATATGGCATCTGTGGTGTGGGAGAGGGACTCAGCATAGGTATCCTGGTGGCCGTCCCTTTAGTTCTCTCCCTAGAGCCACAAACCCCACTCTCTCTTCAAGCAACTCTACCCTGCTTCAACCCCCTCCACTGGAGTTCAGGGTAAGTGGCCGCAAAGAAAACTTCATGCATTGGCCCTTCAAGAGGGTGCCTGTGTCTAGAGGGCTCCATCTCTTCCTGGTGGACAGAAACCCCACTGTTTTTCACAGCCAGATGTTATGTGAGTGCCTTTTTCCAGTTCTGGTTCCTTGGACTGGGGAGCCCAGCTTGAGGTTTGGACTTCATATTTCTCAAGGGGAACCCCCTGTAGCTGAGATATCCCTCTGGAACCTCAGCTGCCACCTGTGGGTGTAGGCCTAGTCCTTTTCTTGTCTTTGCCCTTTCTACCAATCTTCATGTGAATTCCTTTGTAAATCCTTGATTATAAGGCTTCTTTTCCGCTAGTTTTCAGTTGGTTATTCAGGATGATTGTTCTATAATTAGTTGTAATTCCAGTTTGGCTCTGGATGAGGTGAATGTAGCTTCTACCTGCTCCACCACCATCTTGAATTTCCTCTGCATACTCTTTCTACTCCAGGGAGGATTGAAGAGCAAGGAAGCAAACTTTCTGGTCTCCTCCTTCTCCTGTTGTCACAGGGCTATTGTGCCTAGCATCTATTAAGGCCCCTCAACCTCCTTCAGTCTCATGTCTAGCCTGAAATAGCCAAAAGCTTGGTTTCTTTATCTGGGTGGAAAGTACTTCACATCAGTGGATACTCAAAGACTCACCAGTAGTGCTTATGCATATGGTCTTCGCCTGTTTCTTATGATAATGTGTAATCAATGCACACTGGAGGAAGTCACTTTAATCCTTTGATCCCCTCTATTGGGAAAGAAAAAGTTAAATAGCCTCAAAAAATTACTTTCTTTAAGGGTGTCAGAGTGGTCTCTGTGTTCCTTTTACCTATGTCCCCAAAGTGAGAGATCTCAGGCAGAAGTTTCTCAGGGAAGTTCAGTCAGCACGAAATCCCTCTCAGGTCTCCACACTTCTTCCCATGGGACCCAAGCTCCCTTATTAGTTTCACTATCTTTTTCCAGCCTCTTGCCGTGTTGGCTCTGCTCTGAGCTAATGAGTTATAATCAGCTTAGAGCTAGTGAGGGTGAGGATATAGGGAGATGGGAGATTCCCCACAGCAACCTTCACTCCATCTGGTTGCTTTTGTAGTTCCACTTCGGACCACCATAATTATTGCTTAGTGAACGCTTGGTGCTACTCTGAGTGCCTTGTTGCTATCCATTCATTTAAACTTCACAATGGCCCTGGCTGGTGTAGCTCAGTGGCTTAAGCACTGGCCTGTGAACCAAAGGGTCACTGGTTTGATTCCCAGTCAGGGAACATGCCTGGGTTGCAGGCCAGGTCCCCAGTAGGAGACTCATGAGAGGCAACCACACACTGATGTTTCTCTCCCTCTCTTTCTCCCTCCCTCCCCTTCTCTCTAAAAATAAATAAATAAAATATTTAAAAACAAAACAAAACAAAAAGTTCACAATGATATGGTAAGATATGCTTTATCTCCATTTTCCTGATGAGCAACGAAGGCAAAGCAAGATTAGTAACTTGTCGAAGAACATAATTTGTAAGTGTTGGAGATGGCGAAGCTTTGCAACCTAAGTCCACGTCTTCAACTCCTTGCTCTTAATTTTTATTTGGCAGGCTGACCTAGGAAACTTTCTACTGTGATAAGCACTGTTCTACATGCCAAGTTCCAAGCAGCTGATGTATTAATAAGTATATATGGCCTGCCTTCTCTTTTGTGTCCTCCTCAGCCTTGAACAGAAGATGTATTCTGTGGATGTTGGGTGGATGGTTGATTGATTGAATTTTTTTACCTACAGTAAATTCCACTTGCTCCCATAGCTGCTGAGATTGGAGAAGGAAAGGAGGAAAGGAGGCATGAATGGTTCATGTCAGTGGGTCCCCTTTCCCTACAGCAGGCACCTCAGTCCTGGGGTGCATGCCATGCTTCTTCCTTGGATAGATTTTTGAGTCAGGCACTGTGAGTCCCTGTAAAGGAGGTGAAGCAGATGTGCTCCCACCTCCCCTCCTAGTGGACTCTTCATTCTTCTACTTCCAGGGAAGCTGTCTTCCCTGGGGTGTATGTCTGCAGGATGAGCTGAATTGGCTTTTGATTACAGGAAGATGATCCTTAGGGCCTTGCTTCCTTTTTTTTGTTTGCTTTCTGTACTTGCTTTTTTTCTGGCTGCTGTGGATTGGAGCTCCAAGGATCTTCTGGGCTTAAAGACAGAAATGGGAAACCAGAGGCTTGACTCCTGCCTCCAGCTTTAGAAGGGAGTTCAGGCTGTGTACAGAGACACACGGGTAGTTCTAACCGGTATTTGCTTTCTGCCTCAGGCTCAGGATGCCCATACCTGCTGCTACGTGCCCATGCACTCCACCAGGTAGATCCCCACTGGGAAGAATCTGGGGGCAGGGAGACTAGGAGAGAAAAGGGAGGCAAGAGAAGAAGATATAACGTATTGAGCTGAGAGCACTCAGGAAAAGAAAGAATCTATTTTCTTCCATTTGTTCTCAGCAAACATTTGTCATTTAATTTTTTTCTAATTACGCAATTATGTAATTATGTAGTATTAGTAAAATAAAGCCTAAAGACGTTTGAGTAAAGAATTACTTAAGTAAATAATGTATGACTGAAGTAATTATTTCCTGGGTTTTCTTTTTTAAAGTGGAATTGGTTGAAATTAGTTCAGGCATTGTTGCAAGAGCTGAGTGAGGGTTGGAGAACTGTACAATGGTGGGGCAGAAATAAGGCTCCCCCTGCTTCCCCTGGGGTTTAACTTCTAGTATTTTGGCACCTTT
Source organism: Tonatia bakeri (assembly GCA_004024845.1). Lineage (NCBI taxonomy): Eukaryota > Metazoa > Chordata > Mammalia > Chiroptera > Phyllostomidae > Tonatia > Tonatia bakeri. The sequence goes on from PVIA01017041.1 coordinate 4,559, forward strand.
CTTTCTATTTAGATGAAGGTCTGATGTCAAATTCCAATTCTGCTATTGGCTAAGTTATTTGGGAACTGGCTTCTGTTTTGAGTCTCACTGGGTCTGTCAGAGAGGAGAGTTCTTGCCCCAGTGGGTTGGGAGAATGAGGGAAAATCTCAAGGCAGACATACTCAGTTACTGAGGATGTAACTGGTCCTTACCAGGTTTACAAAGAAGCAGCTACATGTGAGACCACCAGGTCCATAAAGAGATACTCCCCAGCTGCAGGATAAGGGGGGTAGGTCCTGTGAACTGCTGGAAGAGACCAGGGGAGGATCATAGGGCTGCAAAGCTCCCTGAGGCCCTCAGGTGGGCAGGCCTCTGGGTTAGGTTGCAATTAGTGCTGCCTATTTTGTATTTGGCCTGGGGATGCTGCCAAGAAGGCAGGTTTCTTCAAGGCTGGCTCTCAGCTAATCAGAGCTCTGGAGGCCTAACCAAGGTCTCTAGTAGATTGGACCTAGCAGTGTGCTTGCGGAGCCAAAAAAAAAAAAAACAAAACAATCTTCCCAGAAGTGGTTGTTTAGGCCTGGGATCAAGGGGACTTTTGGAGGGGGCTGTTGGTGATGCTGCCAGATGACCTTCTGGATGCCTGGCCCAGCCTGCTCTCAATAAGACACAGCTCTCAGGCACAGGAGCCCCGTTTTCCCACACTTCAGAGTCTGATGAACGATTGACTCAACAGCTTCATAGAAAAAGTGATTCCTGGGAAACCAGACCAACTTGTGCAACCTAAATCTTCGCTCATTCCCATCTTCCACAGTGCTTGTGCATCCTTCAGAAAAGATTCATTCATTATTTTTTTTCTCCCCTCCCCTCCCCCTTAGATTCATTCATTATTTTGATCTGGAAGTCTGAGTCTCTCATTGCAATATAAATAGTCCTACACAGGGTAAATTCTTAAGACTTCTCAGCTCTCTCCTTAGGGAAGTAGAACTGGTTCTTGAGTTTTCTGAGGACCTCTCAGTCCCTGCTTAGTCCCTGCTTAGTCCCTGGGCAACTGGGTACAGTTCACAGATCTTCAGGATTCATAGCAGCAGTGGGTGTTGGGCAGAGTTGTTCTTTGTGTTCATGGCCTCTGTAAGTCTCTGAGAGCTCAGAGGAGACCAGCTCGAAAATGGAGCACATGCTTCTTCTAAGTCTTCTCTTTGGGGCGTGGTTTTGGGCCTTTGATTGTCAGCTCACTGAGAGCAGCATCCTTTGGAAGGAAACACAGAAGAGGCCTCTGGAAAGTTCCTGGAAACATAGGAGTGTCGGGAAAGAATTCTGAAACTGTTCTTTAGACTAAAAGCATAAGTTTTTCTTGAGTGCTTTATCTGTTTTTCACTGAGCAGCCAAAGTTGAACAATATTTAGTGAAAGTGAAGATATATTTCCTTACAATACTGCAACCCTACCATGGGTATATGCTCTAGAGAAATTCATACACATGCATAAGGAGGTGTATACCAGAGGAATCATGGCATAATCATTATAATAGCAAGCAAACAAAAAACAACAACTTAAATTTCCATCAATAGGAAAATGAGTAAGTTGCAGTGTGTTCATTTAATGGAATTCTTCCAGTAATGAAAATGAGTGAAGTAGAGCTACCAGTATCAACATGCAACGTGACCCTACAAGCACATCACGGAGCTAAAAATCCAAGTTGCAGAAGAATATATACACTGTGATACCTGTGATAAAAAGCTGTAAACTATGCAAAACCATACTATGTACTGTGTATGAATAATACATGTGAATATAAATTCAAGATGGTCAAGTTCAACAGAGTGTGACTAGGGGTTAGGAGGGAAGGTTGGGAAGGAGGGGGTGTAGCACATGGGCATCTGACTATATTGGTTGTGTTTTACTTATTATGATGGGAGGTGGGCAGAAGGGTATTTATCATATTACATTTTAAACTTTTTGAATTTTTGAAATATTTTAAGAAATAAAAATATAAAAATCCAAATAGCACCAACTAAGAATTCCTTTGGCTTTCCCCAGAGTGCCGGAATGTTTGGCATGTGAGTGCGTGTGTGTATATGTGTGAGCATCTCCATGTGTGTCTGAGATGGCTGAGGAGGGGCTGATAGGAGGGACAGTGGAGGAGACCTTAAAGAATGAACCACAGCTGGCTCCTGGGAAGTTTTCTGGATTGAGTACTTGTTCAATAAAGTTCCTCTATTCACGTAATATTTGCCTACATAAGAAGCTAAATATTCATTGAGTAATTAGCCAGTTCAAATTTGTGGTATGAAAAGACAATTTCTTCTAATTATAGGGATGTCAGTTAAAAGATGCCACACTAGGATGCCATTCACTGCCAAGAGAGCCTTAATAAAATTCTCGATGTGATTTAGATTCAAAAAGGTAAAAGAAAGGAAAGAAAGACACCACTATTTTTGATAATTAAGTATTTACGGGAGCTGAGAAAACAAATCACACTAATATTTCAGGCTAGTTGAAAACTGTTTTTCATAAAGTCCCAGCAAAGATGTTGCTGTTGCAGCATTGCTCCCAGGTTCAGGGTCGGCTGACAGAAGTCTGCAGTCCAGGCTCTGATCACTCTTGACTTCACCCTCAGCCAGCCCTTACATATCGGTCCCTCCTGTAGGCTTTATTTAATTTATGGTTACTTTTCTGCTTTGTAATTTTAAGTAGCTCTACTGTTGTACCCCATGTCCCACTTTCACCCCCACCTATCAGTGAGATTCTAAGTGTCAGGACTGCAAAGCTGTGTCTTTTTTAGTCGGTGCAGGTAGGGATGGGAGAGGAGGTATAGCATCTCAAATTCAGTTTCCTATAAGGGAAGTTTAATAAGCGCTTAATTAATATGTTAGTTGATGTGGTAGAAATTGTGCCCTAATACTGATCTACCTTCAATATGCCCCAACTGTGAGACTTTGAACAAGTTACTTCACCTCTCTCAGTCTCAGTTTTGGTTCTAAAATATGGAGATGTTATGTAACCACTTTACAGGGTTCTTGTGAAAATCCAATGAGGTAATAACTGTGAAAATGGATAGTATGTTGTAATTTGCAACACAAGTGTAAATCCTTATACAAACATAAAATAATACATGTGCTGAAAATAGGAAATTAAGGCAATTTAAACTCACCCTTCCTTATAATAGGCATTATTATACCAGTAATGGTATAATGATTATACCATTATTATACCATACATATTATATGTGGGCATTGTCTGTTTATCTCTCTCTTTACACCTAGGTCCTGCTACCCCTCCGTCTGCAGGCAGTGCCAGCGTGGGAGTTCTAGTCTCTCCTCAGCTCCTGACCTTTCTCAGAACATGCTCCCATGATCACAGCTGCTTGGTCCAGGAATAGTACCTTATCCAGGGTGGGCCAGTCTGAGAACTCTCTCAAGATTTTAAAAGGAACAACAGAGGAAAGCCAGTCAGACCTTCTCTGCTGAAAGATGCTGTAAATAAAAACACCTTAACTGTAGTTTATCAGTTAAGATTGGGTTTTGCTGAATTTAACTGAAATGCACCTCCCATGCCACAACAAGAAAAAACTGAACAAAAAATAGTGGTTAAACAAAATAGACATATATGTTGCTTTTAAGTAAAAGAAGTTCAGAGGCAGGCGGTTCAGGGCTAGCCAGAGAGCTCCAAGGTCAAGCTCCTGTTTTCCTGCTTTTCTATCCTCAGTGCAGTTTCCAGCCTCCAAGTCATCTCAGACTTTGATAAAGGGTGCAGAAACGTCAGTGATCTTAAGTGATTTACAGGTACTTAGAAGGACAAAAGGGAGAAAAAGAATTTGTCCCTCCCTTTTTAGAAACCCAAAATTTTCTGATTACATTTCACTGGCTAGAACTTAGTCACATGGCCAAATCTAGCTGCAAAGAAACTAGGAAAAAGTAGTCTTGCAGGTGGGAACCCTTGCTCCCCAGTAAAACTGGATCTGTCCCTAAGGAGGAAAGGAAGACTGCCTGTTGAACTAAGATGCTAGTAATCTCTTGGAGTAATTCTGCCCCATGGACGAAGCTGGTCTATTGTATTATCTCTGCATTTTCCACAGTTTAATTATTCAGTCTTAGCTCTGATTATAGGAAATACTCAGGATCCTTTTAACACATTCCTCCTTTTCATTAAGAAAAGTGTTAATCACTTAAACCCATAACGGTCCTCATATTGTTGGCTATGGACTTGGGAAATAGAGGAATTTACTGGTATTCAGTAATCTTTTTTAGAGACCTCAACTTGCTCACACTGTCACATTACTTTAACTGGAGAGTGGGCCCTTGTGCCATATTCTTTTGCTTTGTTCTTCACTTTTTGAGCTTCTCTTTGCTTTTTTAGGTGTCAAATCCAAGACTTGAGCTCTCTTCTTGGCTACAAGTTCTGGAACACTGCAGAGAAATTGGAGTTGGTTTCTGCTTTCTCATTTCTTCTAGTATTGTCTGAAATCACTGTTGCTTCTGTTTTCCATTGAGAAGCACTGGGAGAGAACTTGAACTCCAGTGACTCAAGCTATAAAATTGCTTCCCCAGGAAAGGTCTTTGAGTCATCATCAGTCTGCCTGCTTGGGTAGTGCCAGGGACCATCAAAGCAACCCACCAGGGTTGGTGGAACAAGGGAGAGCTGCTTTCCTTGGCACTTCTCTGGATTCTGGATGGTCACTTACACCATACCTCTGGTGACATCTAGCCTAGGGGTTCAGTTGACCTTGAGAAAGCCTGAAGGTGTGTTTGAGGAAAGGGCTAGATATACAAAATATTATGTTTTGGCAAACCCAGTAACTGCATAGAAACAGCCCACACTCTACCCCACCCCCATACCCCAACCCAGGAAAGCTGGAGGTGGAGCTGATCACGGGATTTGCAAGGGCAGGTCATTGTGGTTAGTTGATGGACATTTGAGAATGCATTTTGTGCTGAGTCTATAAGTAAAAAATACTTCCCAATGAGCTGATTTTATTGCTGCAATAAACCTCATCTCTGTGAGTCAGAAGGTCATCCTCTGTAGTAATTGTGTGATTGGGAATCTGAGAAAAGAGGAATCAGTGGGTTTCCAGAAGTAATTTTATATAGCTCTTGCCACTATTCCATCAAATCCAATTGCTTAATAACTAACATTTATTGAGCACTCATTATCTGTAAGAAACATGCTAAGAGTATTAAGTAATTGTCTTAACTACCTCTGAGTTTGGTAATGTTAATATTCCAATATAGCAGATGGAAAAACTGAGGCCCAAAGTTGTCCATCAAGTTGACAGAGTTGAGATTTAAATTCAGTGCTAGTTTTGAAACCAGAAAAGTCTGTGTTCATGCAGCCCATCACTACCAGAACCAGTAAGTAGGATTGAATCTTAATGGGCACTTTATTCAGATGCCCATGATCTGAGAAGACAGTGGGTTGGTTATGCACCCTCAAAAATCATCTCAACATCTCATCTCAAGCTGAGGAGAAGAAAAGGATAGGTAAGGGGTTTCAAAAAAGGTTAACCAAACAAGAGTTGCTTTTGGAGGTGGAGGGAGTGATTTTCCAGTATTTCTTTATCAGCTGATCAATAATTCTTTATCTGCATCAAGGATATTCCCTCCCCGGAACACAATGGCTCAGATAACATCTTCGCTTTCAGACACCCCTGAGGCACAAAGGTTGAATTGATTTTTGACCTCCTGGAGTCAATTAGGTCATGCATTCTAGTTCCTGGAATAACAACTTTCCATGTGCATTAATCACTTAAACCTATCAACTATAACTATGACTAAAATCTTTACCTGTTGAGTCCCCATCAGTTTGATTCCCAAGCCTACCCTCCAACTCACCATGCTGTACCACGTTCTGTAATGGTTACTGAAGGGTCTACTGTGCACTTAGGGCTACTGATCTCCAGAGACCACTGGCAGGACCAGCTCGATATGGAGGTTGTCGTAACCATCTCCAGAGAAGCCTGCTTCATGCCTCCCTCATTATTAAGTTCCAGTGTGTCATCATCTAGAGCTAACACTGAGCAATCCAATGGAAATATAATGTATGCCACATATGTATTTTACATAATTTAGCAGGCACATTAAAATAATTAAAAAGCACTGGCTTGGTGTCTCAGTTGGTTAAAGTGTCATCCTGATACATCAAGGTTGTGAGTTTGATCACCTGTCAGAGCACATACAAGAATCAACCAATGAATGCATAAATGAGTGGAACAATAAGTCAATGTTTCTCTCTTTCTCCCATTTTTCTCCCTCTAAAATCAATAAATAAAAATTTTAAAAAAGAAAAAGAAACAAGTATTACTGTAATTCATGATATCTACATAAAATATTTACATAATCACATTACAATGGTACATTTGTGCATAGAAAAAAGAAATTGTTCAAATGGAATCAATTCATTGACACCGAGATCATCAGTGATACTGGAAATAACATGTTCTCAACACACATACTACAGTACAACAGTAATACTTTATGGTCTGCAATGATTAAAGTGAAATGTGGTTCTCTCAAAACAATAAAAGTGTTTCTAATGCAAAAATGTTTTATAATGTTTCTGCTTTTTAACTTAAATAAAATAAAAATTCAGTTCCTTAGTAGCATTAGCCACATTTTAAGTGTTTAATAGCCTCATGTGGCTAGTGGATACCATTTCAAACAGTGCAGGTGTAGCATCTAACTGAAATTCTTCATGATGCAAATACATTTAATATGCCCTGAACAGAGAGAAGACAAATCAGGCTAGAAGAGCACACCTGAAAAGAAGAGCAGTGGAGAATGAGATTGGGATGGTGCTGGGGGGACTATGGGAAAGGGAAACTATTGCCAATTTTTGAAACAGAGAATAATATAAAGTGGATGGTGCTTTAAGGAAATTCATCTGGATGCATCGAACAGAATGGATTGTAGGAAGGCAGATTAGAGCCAGGAAGATCACATGGGGAGGACAGATGATGAATCAATGCACTAGAGAGAGAATAGCCAGAAAAGGAAAAAAATATGTCTGAGAAACCTTATGAAAGGCACTATGAGTCAGTGGCTGGATGCATAAGGGGAACAAGAAAAGTGGAAGTGTTGAATTTGACCCTGAGCTTTTAAGTTTCAGAAGACAGAAAATGATAATAGCACTGACAGGAATAGGGAAATCAGGAGAGAAAGTATGCTGGGGCCAGGGTGAGAAGAGAAAGATAATGGGCTCAATTTAGTACAGACTCAGTCTGTGATAATCTCTCCCATTGTCTCTTCTTTCTTACCTCTTCTTCTCCTCCCTCCTCTTTCTTTTACTCTTCTTTTCCTTCTCTCCCTTCCTTCATTTTTCTGTCCCTTCATTCTCTCGAAATAGATTAATCGAGCGTCTATCGTGTGCCAGAGACACATAAGTTAAACATGCACTTCCCAGGCCCAAGGAAGGACCATTAAAAGGGTTGGCAGTTAGTTTTTCAACACAACAAAATAAATGTTTTCTCTTATATTTTCCCTTTGGCTATACCTGCCATAACTGTTGGAATTTGGCCTAGAGTGGGGAGTGGAGGTGGTGGGATTAAATGAAAGTAAAACTGGTTTGTGCTTTTTTTTTTTTTTTTTTTCAATGTGTGGTTGCTGGGGGACATGACCTGCAACCCAGGCATGTGCCCTGACTGGGAATTGAACCTGCGATGCCTGGTTCACAGCCCGCGCTCAATCCACTGAGCTACACCAGCCAGGTGGTTTGTGTTTCTTAAGGATTTAGTGTGGCTCAGGTACAGTTCTAAACACTTGTGACCAGCAGCATTTCACTTGAGAACTTATTTCTCATTTGACAGGTGAGGAAAATGAGGCAGAGAGAGAGAAATTAAGTTACCTAAGGAAAAACCACTGGTGAGTGGTGGGCAAGATTATGTCTACAGTCTTTTAAATATTCCACTGACAATCACCTTCTACGGACTGATTTTCATGCTCCTTCCCATTTGTGTTTGAAGTCCTGACCATCAGTGTGACAGTATTTAGGAGTGGGGCCTTTAGGAGGTGATTAGGGTTAGATGAGGTCAGTAGAGTGAGACCCCCATGATGGGATTAGTGCCCTTAGAAGGAGGAGTAGACAGAGGGATCTTATTCTCCCCACGCACACACCAAAGAAGGCCTTGTGAGCGCAGAGAGAGAAAGCAGCCATCTGCAATCCGGAAAGTGGACCTTCCGCAGGAGCTGAATATTCCTGCACCTTGATCTTGGACTTCTCAGTCTCCACAACTGTAAGGCATGAACACCTGTTGTTCAAGTCCCTGGGTCTGTGGTGTTTTGTTAAAGCAGCCTGAGCTGACTAAGGCTTCCTACTTCAGGGTTGCCTCACCTCTCCAGATCTTTCTGAGGGCAGTCTTTTCATACAAGCAGGTGGCTCCCATGAAGCCTCTGGGAGGTTTTCTGCTTTGCAGATGGGGCTGGTCACCAGCAGAGCAGGGCACTTGTGTGGAAAGCAAAGGACTGACCTTTCTCCTCTCAGCAGAAGGAGAGGCAGGATGAGGATGTACCCCTTGAGTAACTCTCCTCATTGTGAATCAAGGAGCTCTCCCAGGGATCTGCTTTTCTGCTCTGAATGCCGTGTTTTGATGGTGTTGTTCCAATACCCACCTGCAAGTACATCCAGGAAAAAAAAAAGGCCTTTAAATGAAATAGGAGCTGGGGGAGGCAGCCGAAGGAGGAGGAGGTGGGAAATACTGCACTCCTCCCGGATAGCCGCTCTAGGGATTTACTCCAGGCTTTTAGAGCCAAGTGAATATTGCTTATTCATGTGCAATCTAATCCTCCACATGGCCCGGAGGCAGAGGGCAGCAGGGATGACCTGCTTGGAGAGGGGCAAAGAGAGGCTGGAGGGTCTGTCCTGAGCAAGAATACTGTGGGGTTGACTGGGCCTGTGTACTGGGAGAGCTGACAGTGGGAGAATTTGTCCCTGGGATGGTTGGAGGGTCTAGGAGCCACTGTGGGGAGGCAGTAAATATGAGCTGGAGTTTGGATTGGTGATCGGATATATGATCTCTCAGTGAGTTGAGGGAGTGTTGCAGAGTGTGGGGTTCAAACATCCAGAGAAAGAAGTGCCAGGTGTCCCTCCACCCTGCTCCCTTGGAAGGATGGCAGAGCTGCAAATTGATGCACACTCTCAGGTAGAGAATGTCTTAATAAGCCTCTCGGCAGGTGATAGATCGTCAGAGGAGGAGCAGTGAAGCTAGGCTTGGCCACCCTGAAGCTCTGACTTGATAACGTGTGATAATTCACTTAGGGGCACTGGGAATCAGAAGATTTCCCAACTGTGGCTAACCAGTGTTGAAGACCTGAAAACAGCCACTTGGGACTGCTTTTATGTTCAGCTGTCAGCTTAGAAGCAAATGTCTAAGAGAACCTGGACACAGATCAAACAAATGTGCTGGGAACTGTATGCGTGCACAGATCTGCTATTACAATGCATCCTGATGAGGGCCTGTGCACCCAGCCTGCTCCCCACCAGCCAAACAGGAGAGAAGCAGAAGAGGAAAGACCACTCTGAAACAGCTGACAGGGCCCACCCTGCAGTTGGCCTGAGCTTGGGGGCAATTCTAGCACAGAGACATCATGGAGCATCAAACAGTCACCTCTGTAGGGCACAGTGATGGAATGGAAAGATAAAGTGGCCCTTTTCTGAAAAGCAGAAGCTAAGGGACCAGTGGCCAGAGCCTGCCCTGTGGCCATAGAGGCTTTTAGCAGTCTAGGTGTAGAGAGCTTGGCTAAAGGAGAACCCTGTCTTCTGTGCACAAAAAGAAGGAAGGGCTCCCTAGAGCCACCAGGCAGAGGTGAAATGGGACTGGGTGAAATGGGACATCTTCTCTACCAATCCATCTGCTTTTTTTCTCCGCCTCCTGCCAACAAATACCCATCAGTGGTTTCATTTAGATCAAAAACTAATTGACTTGGTGGGTTCAATCCTGTGGGTTTTACAGCCATGAAAAAAGATTTGCCACCTTTGGGTATGTTCCACCTAAAATGAAGAATGAAACAAGTGTTTGGTGTCATAAGAATAATAGAAATAACAACAGATAGCATTAGTGCATCTTTGTCATGTGCCAGAGGTGCTAACTGCTTTGTGAACATAGTCACATTTGATCATATTTGATCCCAGTAACTGTGTTGACATACTCCTGTCCTCTGACTTTGCAAATACCTCTGACCACATTCCCTAGGATTGAAACATTTGGGAACACTTATAGAAAGTAAGCCCAGGGAATCTCTGAGCAGGTGTGTAGTTTTTAAAAATATATTTTATTGATTTTGCTATTACAGTTGTCCCATCTCCCCCCACCCCCCACTTTATTCCCCTCTGCCCTATATACCTCTTCCCACCCTCATTAGCCTCCCCACCCTTTAGTTCATGTCCATGGATCATACATATCAATTCTTCGGCTTCTACATTTCCTATACCATTCTTAACCTCCCCCTGTCTATTATCTACCTACCATTTTTTCTCTACCTACCATTTATGCTACTTTATTCCCTGTACCTTTCCCCCCCCCTCCACCTCCCCACTGATAATCCTCCAAGTGATCTCCATTTCTGTGTTTCCGTTCCTGTTCTAGTTGTTTCCTTAGTTTGTTTCTGTTTTTGTTTCTTAGGTTTTGTTGTTGATAGTTGTGAGTTTGTTTTCATTTTACTGTTCATATTTTTTATCTTTTTCTTAGATAAGTCCCTTTAACATTTCATATAATAATGGCTTGGTGATGATGAACTTTAACTTGACCTTATCTGGGAAACACTTTATCTGTCCTTTCATTCTAAATGATAGCTTTGCTGCATAGAATAATCTTGGATGTAGGTCCTTGCCTTTCATGACTTTGAATACCATACTTCTTTCCAGCCCCTTCTTGCCTGCAAGGTCTCTTTTAAGAAATCAGCTGATAGCCTTATGGGCACTCCTTTGTAGGTAACTGTCTCCCTTTCCCTTGCTGCTTTTAAGATTCTCTCCTTATCTTTAATCTTGAGTAATGTGATTATGATGTGCCTTGGCGTGTGCTTCCTTGGGTCCAAATTCTTTGGGACTCTCTGGACTTCCTGGAAGTCTATTTGCTTTGCCATATTGGGGAAGTTCTCCTTCATTATTTGTTCAAATAAGTTTTCAATTTCTTGCTGTTGTTCTCCTTCTAGCACTCCCATGATTCAGATGTTGAAATGTTTAAAGATGTCCTGGAGGTTCCTAATCATCTCCTAATTTTTTGAATTCTTTTTTCTTCATTCTGTTCTGGTTGACTGTTTATTTCTTTCTTCTGCTCCAAACTGTTGATTTAAGTCCCAGTTTCCTTCCCATCACTGTTGGTTCCCTGTACATTTTCCTTTGTTTCACTTTGTGTAGCCTTCATTTCTTCCTTCATTTTGCAACTGAGCTCAACCAATTCTGTGAGCATCCTGGTTACCAGTGTTTTGAACTCTGCATCTGACAGGTTGGCTCTCTTTTCATCACTTAGTTGTACTTTTTCTGGAGCTTTGATCTGTTCTTTCTTTTTTTAAAATTTTTTAATTTTATTTATTTATTTTTATTATTTTATCGATTATGCTATTACAGTTGGCCCGTTTTCCCCCTTCACTCCCCTCCACCCTGCCCATCCCCTCCCACCCACATTCCCCCCTTTAGTTCATGTCCATGTGTCATAAGTTCTTCAGTGTCTACATGTCCCATACTATTCTTACCCTCCCCCTGTCTATTTTCTACCTACTGTCTATGCTACTTATTCTCTATATCTTTTCCCCCTCCCTCCTCCTCCTACTTCCCTGTTGCTAACCCTCCATTTGATGACTTTTCTTTACTGTTCATATTTTTAATCTTCTTTTTCTTAGGTGAGTCCCTTTAACATTTCATATAATAAGGGCTTGGTGATGATGAACTCCTTTAACTTGGCCTTATCTGAGAAGCACTTTATCTGCCCTTCCATTCTAAATGAAAGCTTTGCTGGATAGAGCAATCTGGGATGTAGGTCCTTGCCTTTCAGGACTTGGAATGCTTCTTGCCAGCCCCTTCTTGCCTGTAAGGTCTCTTTTGAGAAATCAGCTGACAGTCTGATGGGAACTCCTTTGTAGGTTACTGTCTCCTTGTCTCTTGCTGCTTCTAGGATTCTCTCCTTCATTTTTACCTTGGCTAACGTCATTATGATGTGCCTTAGCGTGTTCCTCCTTGGGTCCAACCTCTTTGGGACTCTCTGAGCTTCCTGGACTTCCTGAAAGTCTATTTCCCTTGCCAGATTGGGGAAGTTTTCCTTTAATATCTGTTTAAATAAGTTCTCAATTTGTTGCTCTTCCTCTTCCCCTTCTGGTACCCCTATAATTCAGATGTTGGA